>VZUI01086858.1:0-13502 GCA_013401135.1 Cettia cetti
ATTCTCCTGTATATGCTCGAAATGAAAAAAAAAAAAAAAAAAAACAAAAAAACCCCCAAAAAACAAAAAAAACCCCAAACATCAACAAAACAAAAACCTATTTAGGAATAAATTATTAACTTGCAGTGTAAACCAGGAGTTGTGATGATTCTTCTGTGTCATAGAGCATGCCTTCCCAAAGTCTTCTACAAGTTAGGAAGTAAAGCAGATAACTTTTGGGCAGCTAGAAGCATATTTAATGGTGTGAAAATAAGCAGTAATTGCAATCTGTAACAGAGTATATAGGGAAAGGGTTTGACAGACACATGGGGAATATCCTTTATTTCAGTAGCCCTTTATTAGATCCTGAAATTTTGTTGATTTGATGCTTTTCAGAGCTAATCAGTTGTGCTTGGTCCTCTTGAAGAGGGAAGGACCTCTTCTTGCCAGCCTGGGCAAGCTCTAGAAGTGGTGGTTGTGCCCTCTCTGACCTTCTGCCAATCCGGCACTGTCCTTCCTTTTGCTGTGATGAAAACCTGGGCTTCTCCCCGTGCTAAGAATAGTGAAACTGACTCTATTCATTCCGGCAAAAGTTTTGCTGGGTTTTAGAGACCCACAGATCCACACTGGGAAAGTCCTAGTTAAGTCCTCTGATATTTATGGATGCTCCCATTGATTTTAACAAGTGTTGGCTCAATCTCTAAAAGTTTGAAATATTTTCAACAAATGTTGCTCTTTTTATGTTTTGAGCTGAAAAAGTTCTGAAGTGATTTTGATATGGTGACTGTGAAAAAGAGGTCGAAGTTTAATAATTAGATTTTGATACACAAAGGCAGTATTGTGCTTGCTGTGCTAGCAAGAGTATTAGTGAGCAATTAAAAGTACTATAGTCTGTAAGTTGGCATAGTTGGGAAGGAGGGGAAAGTACATACAGCCAACATACACCTCTGTAGATATTTTGGAAACCAGTCACATTCTTTTTTTTTTTTTTTTTAATTTAGCTTTCATCAATAAGGAAATAAACAATCTTAAATCCTATCAGTGGAAGTAAGCCATTTACTTTTTTCAGAAGTTCTGCTGACCAAAAAAAAAAGGGTGTTCAAGCTTCCTGCTTTTTTTTTCAGAGAAAACATCAATATATGATCTTAAACATCTGTTTCCTTACTTCTTCATCTGTTCCCACACAAATTCCAAACATACTCTGTTTCTTCTCCCAGTGTCCTGTGGTTTATACATAACATCAACTGCATAGTTACTGTCTTGCTTCAAGGCTCTGTAACTTGAAAAAGCCGGTCAGTCCCTTGTTTAACCCAAAGCCAGCAGGAGACAACACAAAGACTATTTTTTCAGTCGTCATCATATAGTTGTGGAATATCTGAGTAACATTCATCACAGTTTCTAGGGGGTTTATGACTACAAAGCAGTGTAAGTATTTGGTGTCATATATGGTTTCCCTCAAGAATTTGTGAGTTTCCCTCTCCCCATCCCTCTGAAAGTTTTTAATAAGAGGTATTTTCTTAAAATTGCACATGCATCCATACTGGCTTAAATTGATTGCTGAGGCAGGCAGCGGTAAGTGGAGGTCACTGCATTTGACTGTATCATTTGACTGTAGAAGGTAAATGCAAGCACAGTGAAATACAGAAGCACATCAAAAAAGGCAGCTGCAATTGCAAAATATAACTTGCACTTTGAAGGTGAAAGGAGAAAAGTTGCTCTCCTGGGAAGGTTGTTAGCTTTCCCTTCAAAACCTGCAAGCTCATGATCAGTTCAAAAGCTGTGCTTTATATACTCTTGATCTCACTGGTTCTTCTAGAAATGCATCCTTCTTGGACTGAATGTGTTGGACTGTTGTTCTAGAACGCTTGTATAAGATTAGATGGTTCTCTTAGAAGTAGAAAAAATTCCGAACATGTTAGAAATTCGGCAGGAGCTTTTAATGAGATTTTCAGAATGCTGTAGTTTTTAGTGGTTGAACATTTATTGACAAACCTCCCAAGCTTCTGTTTTAAGAGCATTATCCTTAAAAAATGCTGTTCTTCACTAATTATATTTTTACTTTCTATAGTCCTTGCTGTGTGCTGCTTTCTTGAAAGGTGTGGAGCACTGAGTTCATGATACTGCCTAAGGAATATTTATTAATAGAAGTTTGAGAAAAAACAGACTTATGAGATGGAATTTAATTATTTCCAAGCAACAGTCACATATCTTCAAAGTGAAAACCATCTGAGGGCATGGACACATAACAGACTTACTCTTAGGAAGTCAGTCATACTGTCCCAACTTTAAAGGGCTGCAGGCATATGACATTACACAGAACTGATTTATCATTTTCAATGCCTAGATGGCTCATTTGTAGACAGCTGCCGCAGTGCAGTTATTTCCCCGGTTTGTCTCAGATTTCACATCTGTGTTCATGTATCTGTGGACTGAGTGGTTGGATAGTGTGAGCAGTTCTAATGTTGGGACTACAATTCACATGTCAGGGATGCAATTCAAGCACTAGGAAAAATGATTGCATGTACTTGGGCCGTGGAATTCTATCCAAACAAGAATATTTCTCACATATACCACAGCTGGTCTTAAAAAATATGATCCTGAATGATGTCAAGTTTATTAATAGCTCAACTCAGTGTTTTTGAGTTCAACAGAAATTTTGCAAACCACCAGAAGTTTCTGAGGGACATGACATGTAGGGAGAGGTAATTTCTGATATAGACAAAGAGTGTGCCAGCTGTTTGCAGCCATTAAACTGGACCATCAGTTTAGGGATCAGGGAAGAATCCTGTGTGCTTGATGTGCTCCTCTGTGCCTTTACAAACATGTGGATAGTTTATGGAGTTTTAGGCATTAAATTAAGGAGATAGTGTGTTCATCTCCAGCTTTCATGAAAATCTGGAATCATTCTGTGCACTGTATGGGAGAGCTTCTCCTGCAAACTAATTTAGGAAGATGATTTTTTATTCAATTTCTACAAGTTGTGGGTTTTTTTTCTCTTCTGAGAGAAAAATCAAATAGTGAATTTCACTAGAATAACTTACTTAAAAATTAAGACCAAAATGCAATTAAGAAGCTCAAAAAAACCCCCCCAAACAGTTGTCATCTATGATATTGAAGTGAAGCCCATTTTTTTCTGAAATTTGATTTTGACAGTGCTGATTTTACCAGTCTCGCTACAGATTTTTATAAGCTGCTCTCTTAACAGAGCCAAAAGGTGAGATGAGTACAACTGATGTGTAGAGGTGTTAATATGATTGTAAAGGTGTCCGAATTGAAGAAGAGGAAACCATCTGCTTGGAAAAACTGTTCATAAGATGTTTAGCACTTAGGTGAAAATTGAGTCAATGCATGACTGTACAAAGATACATCTGCTTGGCACCGTATCCTGAAGACCCTGAAAGAGCTAATGTTTAAATTGCATGTTATTTCATGGAAGCAAAAAAGAATGAAAGTAAATGTTGTTGCTATCTTAACTGGACTGCTATGATGATTTTTTTCTGAAAGAATATTATTGCAGCATCACTGTGTGGTTTTTATTTTCTATGGGAGAGAAGACATCATTAAACAAAAAACCATAGACATCTTACAGTTCTCCCTTCTGCAACTGCAGTTTCAAACAAGGTGTTAATTAAGATATTTTTACTCTGAAGGTCTAAACTTGCAAACTTACAAGGCCAGGAACCACAATTAACCAAAGTTTAACTAAAAAGGAAGTTAGACTTTCCCATTTTCATTTACTACTCTGGGGAAGAATTGAGTTTGCCTAATCCCTCTGGAAGTGGGTAAATAAGGACCAATGGTTCCCAACCATACACAAAAGGAACTCCTACCCTTGATTTGAGCATGGAGGACTGCTTTGTAAAACAGACTAACAAATAAAGCTGTTTCCAATAAAAATTTCCTGTTTCCTCTTTAACACATTTGTCTGTTGTTTGCTTACACGACATCAAGAATAAAGACTTCATTGTACTTCTTTTGGGGGTTTTTGAGGATTTGGGTGGGGGGGGTTAATTTGTTTTGTTTTACTTTCTAAGAGGTTTATCGGGTTTTTGGGGTTGTTTTTGTTTGGTTTTTTTTGTATCGGGACATTTAAAAATAATATCAATTTCTTTCTTGCCAGTGGTTTTTCCATACAAGAACCTCCTGCTGCTGGGGAGGGCACAGGATACATGTCTGAAAAGCTGCATGTACATTTCTTGCTTGGAATTATACTGAATGGTAGTTTATTATAAAGGTTTTAACTGGCAAGGATGTTTGATTCAGAAAGGAAGTGGCACTGCAGGGATGGAGTGGGAAGGAGGGAGTGAGACCAGTCCTTTGCCTGCAGTAGCTTATCAGTTCAGCTGCCAGGTCTTCATCAGAAATTGCTTTGCGAATTGTGGCTTTAGGAAGTAGGACTTTCCTAAAATAGGTTGGAAAGCACTGTAGAGTTCCTCTGCAAGTTTCCTCTCCTCCCTGTGGCTATAAGCTGGCTCCAGCCAAGCAAATGCTGTGCTTGACAGGGAGTTCGTAGCTCAGATAATTATCTGTAACCTCCATCCCCTGGGATACTGAACAAAGACTATTGAATGCTCTGTCCCTTCTGAATGTTTTTAGAAGTAGTTGGAAAATCTGATTCTGGAAGACCTGTTCTTCTTTATTTTGTCTCTTATTACCTTGATTGCCATTGATCAGGATCACAAGGACTTACACATAAATATTCTCATGTCCACTTGGATATGAAACCGGCAGCTAGCAAACTGAGAGTCCCAGGGCTAATGCTAACGCTGCCGAGCTGAAAGCTGGAATTTGGAAATTGTGGGAATGACCTTCTTCCTCTAGGGTAGTTTAAATGATTTGGCCAGAACCTCAGGTTTAACCAATGTGTTTTATTCTCAAACACATCCTCAAACAGATTCTCAAACAGATTCCAGTTAAATGAACTTTTTACCTAGACAAGCTCTCAACTGTTTAAATTTGTATCTCTTAGTGTGAGGAAGCTTGTTCAGTGTACTCGGCCTTCTGTGCAGCTTACTCAGTGTACCTTGGGCTGGATTCTCCCTCTCACTATATTTTGATCTGCCTGAATTTCACACACATACACAGTTTTGTTCATACTCTGGCTCGTCACTATCCAACAAGGTTGAGATAGGGAAACCAGGTTAAAAAATTACCATTCCTTTTGTCTGTACATACCACACAGGAGAACAGTCTAGGAGGAATCCTGAGTTTGGCCAACTGGAGTTGTACAAAAGGAGCTACTCTTTTAGGTCCCACCTCCACTCTGTCATGAGTACCATCATGTCCCTCTCTTCTCCATGCTTTGTGTGACTGGAGATGACAGGGAGAGAGCCCTAGCCTCAGGACAATCCCTGGCCCCGTGTCCAAGACAGTACTCAAACACTTTCAAGGACTTGCAACAGAACTTGCAACCCTTTGCCCTTGGGGGCTTGCAACAGGACTTGCAACTTGCGCTATGAAAATGGGGCAAATATGGCTTTAAAACACTTAGCACTGTCTTGTACCCAACCCAAGGCATTTACATAGCCTAATCCATAGACAGGTGCACTTGTGTTTTATTGTTCTCTGCAATTCTTGTGGACAGATAGGAAAAGCTCAGGTGTTTCATTGCCTAAATTTCTTGGGGGATTCACAAAGGTATTTTGAAAGCAAATACGCTCTGAAAATCCCAAAGGCATGTGACAGCTGGGTGCCCATAAAATGTAACTTCCACATAACTGGCATACACATTTGCAGAAAAGATACACAAAGCCTTTATAGAGAATGGTGGAAAAAGTTCAGTGAATGCATATTCATAATTTGCTAGCTCTAGAAATAATTTACAGGTCAAACACCTGGGGTGCTCAGTAAAGGACCTGTGAACAAATATTTAAACACATTGAAGAGTGTCTGTAGTAGTAAGGAATCTGGCTCTTTTTTCAATTGCACTGCAAGCATCTCCTTGCATTTTTTGGCAAATGCTTGTTATCTAGGATAATTTTTTTCCCTGGTTTTAAATCAAGTAAAATTCTCATTCAATCCAGACAGCTTTGCAGAATGTGACCTATAAGATACTGCATTTTATTTTAGTACTCTTAAAAACCATTTGCAGAATTTTTTGCTTTGCTACTTTAATCACTTCTGAAGTATTAATCTATCATCTTTAGAACAAGTTTCAAATCTATTTTATATTTTTTTCCTTTTTATTAAATTTCCCACGTATTTCCTCAGCATACTGAAATTGAAATAGTACTTAAGCAAAACTTTGTAATCATTTGCAATTGGAATTGAAGAATGCCTTTTCTTAATCAGTAAGTCAATATGTCTGTACGTGCTTGTTCTCATGTGGTCCCATAACCCAAAGGTGAAGCAAACACAAGTTGCACAAATGCCTGCTTGTCCTGACTTCAACAGGAGTGGATTTTTAGATGTTTATTTATCTGGAATGTTGTGTTTTGGCTCACCTTAACCCCTTGGTTTGGATATGTGTCTTAGCAAAGTAGTCTGGCAAAGCACAAATATTTCAACACTATTGTAGCAACTTAGAAAATGAGAGGAGGGGATTGCCATCATTTTGGAGATGCTAAAATGGGCCTGCTATTTCATCCAATCTTATGAACCTATATCTCACTGAGAATATTTCATAGCGTGACAAAATCTTGTGATATTTTACTTACATTGTGTTTGGCTTTTCAATGCCCTGTGTGCAATAACCTGGATTTGGAGCAGTTCTGAGCGGGCCCTTTTGTGCATGGTTTCTGCAGCAGGTAGCCATAGTGTCCTCTCCAAGTAGGTGGCAAAATTGTGTACTGAGTTG
The DNA here is from genome assembly GCA_013401135.1 of Cettia cetti. Classification (NCBI taxonomy): domain Eukaryota; kingdom Metazoa; phylum Chordata; class Aves; order Passeriformes; family Sylviidae; genus Cettia; species Cettia cetti. Next base: position 6,776 of record VZUI01086858.1, read on the forward strand.
TGCATAATGAAGCTTTTGTTTCCTGGTCCGTCAGGAACAGTGAATATAATCAAAGCCAGACAAACTTTAATAGTTTCTGATTTCTCATTGTTTGTTTGATTAGTTCTAAGCAGAGAGCTAAATTTCCAGTAGCACTTTATGGAATTTTTGGAAGAACATAATTAGCCAAATCCATATCTTCAACACTTGGAGAATACCCTAAGTATCTTTTATATTTTCTAGTTTGAGCTAATAGATAACATATTCTTTACATCTACTTGTATTAAGTAACAAATGCATTTATATGTGTTTTTTTCACAGACTAATAGTCCTTTCTTTCAGTGTAACATACATGTGTGTGAATAATTTCATTCTGTGGCATGCTGTTTTGGGCAGAGTGACGGAAACCTTCCTGTAATACACCAAGTAACTCATAAATGCCTTGTAGACTTCCAATGAAACTAGGTTCTTGTTGGGTAGAAATATGTGCTTGAGTGAGCTGCAGTACAGTGTGTCAGTTGTTCTTGGGCTTGAGTCTGTCAGTACTGTCTACAAGGTGTTAAAGTGCACAGTAATGTGAGCTCTGCAAGGAATTTCTGTCAAGACAAAGTCGTTGTGCCAAGAGGACCATAAGATTTGCAGAACAAATGCTGCTCATGTTGATTTCAGATTGTTTTTTCTAGTGTTAACAAATGCTGTACAGGATAATCCATAACTGCTGCAGTTTTCATTTGTGCCAGTTTCTCTTACTATTAAAATGATGAACTGTTGATAAATAGTAGCTGAGCATTAGTGACTTCCCAGAATCTAAGATATGTTTTATAGTGAGAAGAAAAGCAAACTGGGATAAGCAAATGTGTGTCTCAGTTCAAAGTTTCTGGAAACCTTTGGGCTTATTTTGCAGTGGGGATGGTAGAAGCGGTGGAGAGGAAGTTTTCTCAGCAGATCACTAATCAGAGGGTGATTTGTTTCTGTCCTTTTTCAGAAATCGAGGCCAAGGAAGCTTGTGACTGGCTGCGGGCTGCTGGGTTCCCGCAGTATGCGCAGCTTTATGAAGGTAGGCACCTGAACTCAATCCTCCCCCAGCAACTTCTGGACAAAAAGATGTAATATTCACCAATAAGTAAGATTCAGGGGCGCCACTGAAGTTCCAGTACATAAGATGACTTTTAGGGACTGGGCTGCTCTCTGCTATGCACCACACACATAGAGGTACCAAACCCAATGAGACTCTGGAGCATGCAGGAGTTTTGAATTTGTTTCAGGTTTCTGTTTTAGTCTGAATCTTCCAAACATCATCATAACAAATGTAAAGATTAGTACTGTGGTAAGTTCTCTCTGGTTAAAACAGAAAGGAACATAGTCAGCCAGTGCTAGAAGTCTTGGAGAAATACAAAGACCAGCTCCACTGGCCAACTCTCCTAATGAAACAGTAGTAGGAAATTCTGCATATGCATGGGTACCTCTGTATGCCTCATGATTCCCAAGTCCTACGTGTTTTTTCAGGATGGTTTGGGTTGGAGTGAGACACAGGCTTGCTATAAAGGGAAAAAGAACATACAGGCTGTTGTTGTGCTCCTCAGCGGAGTGGCTGCCTCCTGCAGTCACTGTCCTTCTCTGGGATGAATTCATTTCTTGTGTGCTTTTACAAGGTTTTGCTCCATTAGAACCGTTGTCTTCAGTGCCTCTCCAACCTACTAGAAACCTGTGGGTCTGGCATACACTTCTTACACTCTGATGCAGAGTAGCATATAACAATTTGTTTTAAAGTGGGACATCCTTATTATATATCTATCTTATTGTTCAGAATTTTCCCCCACACCACTTAAAATTACTTTAATTGCAGCAAAATTATTATGCACTCTTAACTACCTCTTCATTTTTACTAAGCAAACTCCAGCTGCTTCTTGTAAGAACGAGCATAGAAAGTTCATTATTTACAGTGAATAACTGCTGAAAATTACAGCAAATGCTGAGCTGACCTCCTTGAAAAATGATCTTGTTTAGCTTTGATTTGCAGCTGCATTGGCAATATGAGATGATAATAGCACTTTCAAAAGCTGCACTTAGCAAAACTTTTCTTTGCCTGTTCAGAAATTAAATTTCCTTTTATTTTTTTCTTTTTTCTTTCCTTGTTTCTGGGTTTTTTTTGGTTTTTTTTTTTTTTTTTTTTTTTTTTTTTTTTTTTTTTTTTTTTTTTTTTTTTCTTTTCTGGGAGTCCTTGCGAGACGGGAACTGTCGAGTTCCTTTTGAAGTTTTCCGTAATTAGCCCGATGGCCTCCAGGAGCCCGGTGGCTCCCCCCGTGCGGCGGTGGCCAGCCCTGATGTCACCCCCGGCGGCTTTGATCCCGGCGGAGGAGCAGCACCTCCTGCCAGACGGGCTCGCCCCTACCCCCCTCTTCCTTTTTCCCTTCGCGAGGAAAACAGAAAGCCGATGCCGTTTTCCAGTCGGTCAGTTTTACGTGCCATGTCACCCTCCCTTTCTTTGCAAACCACAGCAACGACTTAGTTCCACTGAAACTGTGAAGTTGTTGAGCGATGTGTTGCCATTAACCTAATGAGTTGTGTTGCCAGTGAAGGCACTTACTACTGGTGCAACAGGTTTCTTTCGGGCTTTTTTTGCCCCCTCATATTCTCTTTAGGAAAATTTGAAAAAATAATGACATTTAAACAATGCATTTAACTAAGTCAGAAGGTTCTGCCTGATGTGTCATAGTACTAAACACACCTGATTTGAAAGACTGAGGAATCCAATTTTATCTTAGCCATCAGTTATAGATGGTTTTATTGTTTTGTTTTGGTTTTTTTACAGGAGTAAGTGTGATCTGTTTGAATTGCCCTGCCCTGATCAAGAAATTCCTAACAGCAGTATTCAGTAACAATTCTCTGAGTCAGGTTATGTTTAAAGGCTGTTCATAGTGAACTGAAGGATGGTAATAGGCAGATTTCTTATGAGCCTCTGAGTATGAATCTGTCAACAGCTCAGTGCCAGACTGATTCAGCATCTGGCTGACAGCACATGGAGTTGGTATTAGGTGTGTCTGTTGATTCCACAGCTGTAGCCTGCTATCTTGTCTTCCCAGGTATGTCCTGCTGTCCTCTAGGCATCCTGTTCTGCATCGCCAGTAGAAGCAACAAAAACAAAAAGAAAAAGGCTGAGCTGGCCAGGAAGTGGGATGGATGTCTCTCAAACTAATGGACTAAAACTCATCATTTTGCTGATGAGATCATAATTAGGTCTGAGATTCTTTATTATAGAATACAATATATGCAAAAGAAGATGTAGATATTGTTTTGACAAGACTCCTTTCACCTACAAGTTCATAGAAATCAGAGTGTTTGGAGCTACCTTTTGTGCCCTCTAGGACTTCTTGATCCCATCTTCTTTTAAAATAACTTGGATAGTTGATACCTTCTTTTAATCAAAAGGAAGTGCTGATACATTGTTTTAAACACCATAAGGCATGTGATGAAATGTCATTTCTAAGTGGTAGTTAACAGCAAGAACATATCTGGTGGTTTTATTTCTCAGTAGTCTAAATCACCTAGATTCAGCCTAGGATTTTTAATTCCTGAGTGAGGGTCTTCCCAGCCACTTCTGCAGCTGCCCTTGCTGGGCTGGAGAGGAAGACTGATGCTACTCATGGTAGCACAGTACACAAGTGCCCAGTGTATTTTACCTCTGGTAGAAAAAAGGTACTGTAGTTGTACTCGTGCACTAATCTCAAATGTTTATATTAAGATTCCTAGAAAAAGGAGATGAGGTGGCTTGGTTTTACTTTTCTGGTTCTTCTGATTCATTACGTTCTAGGCAGTGGTTTGTTTGAGGCATGTGAATTTATGAGTTCCGCAAATATTTAGAGATTAAGTTTGCACTATAAAGTGGGGTTTTTTTCTAGGCAGAATACCACAGTATGTTATGTTTGGGCTTCTTGAGAAATTCAGACTCCTTTTCCAGTTCTCCTCTTTTGGGAGTTGTGCTACTGGCTTGAGCATAAACACAATGCACCCTCAGCTGGTTAAAAGGAGACAGAGGAAGAGAACTCATGTGCTTAACAGGATGGTCCTGTACTGTAAACAAGCACTTTTCATGCTTAACTATCCTTCCTAGCAACAGGAAGAAGGAAATGAGGCTATGCAAAAGGACCCTGACACACTTAGACAATGCCAGACCCACCCTAGCATTCATACAGTATAGCCAGAAGACTTGGGGGAAATAAAAATAACTTCAGATGTTTCCCCTTCCTTCTTGTGCGTGTTGTAGAACTACTGCAATCAAATGATATGCAGTTCATAGAAAATATGCTGGTTTGATCTCCACTAAATAAAGAGATGAATTATATATATAAAGATATATGTAATTTATATATATTCTTTGGGTATCATTGTCCTGCTTATGGTTCGAATCTCAGTGTTTCAAGGTGAATGAATTACAAAATTCTGTATTCTCTACAGTTGTGTAGTGAGTGTAGATATACAGTAATATTGGTAATTTCAGCAATTTCAGGCATATTTCTTGCTTGTACCTAAGCAATCAGTAATTCTGCATGGTCCAGGGTGTCAGGATTGTCTTGCATGTTTTCTGATTTTCAAAGTTTTTTGCCAAGTTTTTTTCTTGGTTTTTTGGCGAGGTTGGGTTTTGTTGTTGTTGTTTTTGCTTTTTGTTTTTATTTTCTCATCTACTTTCCCTCCTTCTCCTGTTCGAGGGAAAAAGCAAATTCTATCTTCAATGACAAAAATTCTCATGAAAGGGGCACAGGCTGGGCTGTGACTGGAACTTCCTAGTTCTTTTTACTGGACACTCACTCTGCCATTTTAGCAGACAGTGCTACCCTATCCCACTCGGCATCTTTGAAATCAGTGGATCTGCTAGTACAGTATACCATTGGCAAAACTGGCAGAACCAAAAGAGAGTTGAGAATGACTTAACCAGATAGCTGTAATTCACTGAGTTTCATTATCTGAAAGTTAGAAGTAATACTGCAGACCATTCTGAACTACTTTGATGCCTTTAGAAGAGCCTGACAAGCATTTTTATTTCTTAGGATGAATATTCTTTCAAATATTGTCTAGTTCTTGTTTCCCTTGGGAAGGACTGTGGTAGATGAGACAGGATCAGGAAAAAAAATTATCTCGTCTCTCTCCTAACACAACAGGATGGCTTGCTTATTTCTTATTGGGCATTTTTTTAAAGTCTAAAAGGGTGCAGAGTTCCGTAGATTTGGGTTTAAATATATTTATTTTACAGTTGTCTAAATCTTTCTATTCAAGTGCAATAGTCTTAAATTATTCCTGAGGAGATGCACGAAAGACATTTGCTGAAGCCAGTAGTGGATACAGTCTGACCTTCCCAGACCTGCTCTTGCAATTTACTGAAGTTTCAGGATTAACAAAAATACATGCCCCGCCCCCCAATCGCAGTTCTGCATTTTGGGGGTGTTCTCTCTGTGACCCTATGGACCCATAGAATTGGATGTTCTGCTGACCACCCTTCCCTCTGTTCTCGATGAGTTCTAAGACAGATTTACTGTGCACATCAGATACAAGAAACTTTCCAGTGTAAAGCTTCATGATCTGTTTTAACTTTCCTCCTTCTTCCATCCATACAAAATGTGACCATTAGATCTTGTACTGTGAGAAGCATTTTCAAGTATGCAGTATCACAGACAACTGTAACTGTCTCTAATATTTGAAAACAGGACATTCATAGTAATATTTGCTTTGGAAAAATCCATGTTTACATCTTTAATTCTGCATCAGGGAAGAAGGCATTTTTCTGTGATGCAATTAGCTTTATGCTAGGCTGTTCACTGCCACTGGTATTTTGTATCTAGTATTGTATCATCCACACAGGATGTAGTTTGGGACTGGACCATCAATGGGGTTTGCCATAAATGGTTATGATGTAAAGGTAGTCATTCTTCCCTGCAGTTCTTCCTACATGCATGAATAGTTTTGAGGTTGAGGCTTAATAAGCTCAAAGAAGTAACTGTCTAGAAAATCTATTTTCTTTTGTATGAACCATTGAGCCAGCTCAGATCAGTTCTTGTAGCATTGTTATTTCCTAGATCTGAACAGGTAGCCCACATTTTGTGCCTTTTTTAGATGAAGTATCTGTCACGCTAGGCCTACTCACTTTTGCCTCCCTCTGGAGCTGAATGAGCCTTTGAGCTGAGCTTTGCACACCACCAGCTTGCAGACAGGGAGCAATTGGAGGACATTAATGCTGGCCTTAGGAGTAGCAATGGTTAATGTTTGCCCTTCAGTATGTTCTCAAAGGTCATGCTAACCAAGTAATTTCTGAGAGAAGAGAAGGTTAAACTCATCTTCTATTTCCCACTCTCTGGAGGAGGATTTGTTTCTCACTCTGGAATCTGTCAACATGACCTCCATCAGAGGATTCAGCTAACTGCTTTCTCTGCCCCAAATAATCCTCCTCCAAGACCACCCTGTGTTAAGCAGGCCAGATAAATAACCCACGTGCCCAATTATTTCTTGAGGGTTTTTTAAGTCTCTTTGACATCTTGTTCCTCTTCATCTGTGAACCTTCTTAAAAACAAGGAGAGGACCATCTTTAACTTACAGAGTCGTTATTTGACGGGAAAACTGCTACATCAAGCTATAGTTTTCCTATTAAACAAAGTTAGTTTTATCTTCAGATCACATTGGGTTTTAAACTTCTTCCTAATTCTCCTGTATATGCTCAAAATGAAAAAAAAAAAAAAAAACCAAAAAAACCCCCAAAAAA
>VZUI01086861.1:0-44921 GCA_013401135.1 Cettia cetti
CTACTCCTCCCAGTTTTGTATCATCTGTGAACTTGCTAAGTAACCCTTCCAGTCCTGTGTCTAAGCCATTTATGAAGGTGAAGAGCACAGAGTTGTGAAACCCCCCTAGTGACAAGTCACCAGTCTGATGTCACCCCATTCACTGTAACCCTTTGTGCCTGACCCCGAGCCAGTTTGAGGCCCCAGCTCACCCCTTGCATGGTGTTTTTGTCCAGCTGAGCATTAGATGTTTTATCCAGAAGGATACTGTGAGACAGACAGTATCAAAAGCTCTAATGAAATCCATAAAGATTACATCCACTGGCTTCCCTTGGTCAACTAGGTGGGTTACCTCGTCATAAAAGGGAATCAGGTTTGATAAGCAGGACTTTCTTCCCATTGGCTGTGACCAATGACGTGATATTTTCCTCCTTTGTACCCCTATTTAGAAGGAAAAAAGTGCTTTATGTACTTCTGGTGCAGTCTTATCCTTCCCTTCACAGAGCGGGCAACGTCTTGCAGTAATAAGCACTGGCAAACAGCCTGCAGGACACTGGCCGGGCTGGCACACTGACAGTTTCCTCTGGGTGTGGGTTTGTGCATTTTAGTGAATTAATAAAGGAAGTTATAAACAAGAAAAATAACCCATCTGGTTTATAGAGTCCTTAATTAAATCAAGTGGTTTTGGTATCTCCGACCTACAGCAGGAAAAAGGGTGTATAGTTTGTACATGGAAAACATGTGACTGAACCAAATTTACAACCTTGCTTTTGATTACTGCCATTTGTGTGTGTGTGTGTGTGTGTATGCATGACATAAATGTCAGATTAAACCCATCTGTTGCACACAGGGGTCTGTCTCAGAAAGTTAGTCATAGGAGGGTCAAGTTTGCAGAAAGCACACTGTTTTGTAAAAGTTTTAAAGATTATATTTGTTTAGTGGCAAGTCAGTGGTGACATATTAGGTGCTAATGCTGGTCCTGCTGGTTTTCTGCAGACTAAAGCTATAATGGAATTGTCAGCTCACTTACACTTTGCATACTCCTAAGTATTTTAGCTTCCCTGTGATAAGGCAAATTCAAACAAACGGGCTTCTATATTTCCATCCTATAATTGCAGTTCTTTCTGAAATTAGGGAAATGTAAAATATTAAAAAATTTTGTATGGTTTCTATAACATAGAAGCAGTTAAGGTTGAACATAAAGCTGCTGTAGATATGTTTTTCTAACCAGAAAATTAGGTTTCTGAATAGACATTTGCTGTCATAATATCTCTACAAAATTGGATGTTTCAGATGCTCCATGTATTAGTCAGTTTAAAAAATTAAAATAATCTTAAATCATGCAGAAGTCCATTGGATGGTTCAAAAATAATCTGTGTCAGTTGCAGGATAGTGAAGGTGTGCAAGGAAGGGCCCCAACCAGTCACTTGCTGTCTGCAAATGTTGGCATTTGAAAAATGCACAACACCAAAGGTTTTATTCCATCAAATATTTAATCCAAGTCTTAACCTCACATAGGGATATTTACACATATATTATCAACAAACATAATTTCTATGTCTACAACTAAGAAAAACAATGTACTGTAGCATAAGTGTTACATCAAGGTAATCATTCTGCAGAAGTTGACCTTCCGTGGAGAATGTTGTTTGAAATTCTCTCTGTAACCCATATAAGCAATTTGAAAGTAAATCAGTCTTTGTCCATTGCACATCATGGAATCAGAGCCTATCATAGAATGGTTGTGGTTTGAAGGAACTTAAAAATCACCACATTTCAACTGCCTTGTCATGGGCAGGGACACCTCCCACTAGACCAGGTTGCTCTGAAATCTGTCCATCCTTGCCTAGAACACTTCCAGAGATGGGGCATTCACAGCTTCCCCTGGCAATCCATTCCCATGCCTCACCACTCTCAAGAATTTCTTTCTTATATCTAATCTAAATCTACCGTCTTTCAGTTTAAATCCATTCCCCCTTGTCTTGTCACTACAAGTCTTTGTAAAAAGTTCCCCAAGTTTTGACAACCGCTGCAGGAGACCATGCAAAAGTGTTCAAAACCCTGAGGCTGAGCATTTGTGCAGCATGTCCTGTGTTCTAGGATGTGACTGGGCACTTGTGTGGGGTGGGAGGTACAAGCACTGGTAAAATGGATATGAATTCTCAGCTGGTAGCTATGCCATGACTGGAAACTACATGAATAACTAGCCTGAGAGATACACAATACCCAAAAATGATGATACAAGTTAGTGGATGCTCTGGGCTCTTGTGATCCCCTATGAAACAGAAAACCTGGATACAAAGAGAGGGACTATCCCAATCTAACATTTTCATGAAAAGCATCAACATTTGAAAATTACAGCAACCTATTGCTGCAATGACTGCTGCAAACTCAACTATTAGCCCATAATAAGGTTTCTTGATAGTTTTGAGATGTTTAATATTATACTGCTAACTTTACACTTGATAGGAAAATATATAAAATAAAATAAAATTCTTCACAATTTCTTTAAAAAGGGTTGTCTATTCTTTCAATTAATTCCCTTGATCCTTTTGAAATAATTTATGACTTTTATTGCCCTATTTTTTGAGTGCTCTTCTGATTCATTTGAAAACCCTGGAGGACACACCACCAGCCATAGCTCTCCTGAAGATAATACAAAATAGTGCATAGGTCAACAGAAATTCCTAGCCATCTATCTAAAACAATTCTGTAGAGAAGTTTTAATGGGTCCCATGGTGCGAGTTATTCAGATATATACATTTTATTTCTTTGTACTTTGTTTGAATTAATTTTGTAGCTCAAGCCTATAGCTCTTCCAGGAAATTCCCCTTACTCATTAAGTCTGTATTTCACACAAATTAAAAAGCAGTGAAGTAAATTGAAATGGGAGTTTTCCAAAAAAAGATCTTTTCTTAATAAGAATAAAAGAGAAAACAAACCAGAATCAGAGTCTAAATATTTCAGCAAAACAAGTTTTTTTTTTCTCAAGACTTATTCAGTCAAGTCTACTGTAAAGCTGGATAGTATTTTGAATGGCATATGACATCAGAGATTTCTCATCCCTTCTTCACTCTTGGCAGAATTTGAAAGGTATTTAATAAACCAGGGTACCCTTTAGAACCAACGTTTTTCCAAATTAGCATCAAATAAAAATAACAGCAACATAATAAAATTGGCAAAATACTTTAGTTAAAATTTCTTGATAAAGAATAGTATCAATGGACATTACAGGTTTTGCTGTATGATTCACAGTCATATAAAAACATGAATTTCCAGGTCACTTAATGCAGATGTCTCACCTGTTCCTAGGTGAACTTCAAAACATTAAATAGTGTGTGTACCAACAGAAGAGTGACAGAATTTAAAAATATTTTGGCATACCCCATATTTAAATAGTTTACTTCTGGTAATACAGACCTCTTAGTGGATTTACTACATCTCCTCTGAGGGGGAAAAAGCTCTTAATTTTTGATTTTTTTTACATACTGTGCTAGCAAATAATTGTGCGGTATAGAAGACACAAAGCCTCCTCTATCAACTCACTGAAATGCAAAAAAATGTGATAATAGGAAGAAAAACAGCATTTCTATGGCACAAAAGTACTCTTTCAGTCATATTAGTTTTGCACTTTTAAAATGTAGTATCTCAGATATGAATGAGCCTTTAACTTCAAACTTGCCTTAAAACCATCATGACGGAGCACTTTATTTATGAAACAGTTTTACTTCTGTAATTTCTGGAAACAACTTTTTTTTTTCTTCCATGGTTGTTTACAGTCAGTTAAATTGCACTACTAACATGCTGTGACAAGTTATGAATAGTCTGGGAGAGTTCTCCCATCAGTAGCAAAAGAACAGCAAAGTCAGGGAGCTTTTATGTACACAGGGCTGTGCCACTCACAGTACAGACAGCAGTACACAAGTACTTCTGTCACTCTCACTCCAAGCTTTTGCCTTTGAATTAATAATGTAATGTTACAGAGGCTTCAATAGCAAAACATTTGTGCTCCTCTGGCATTGTAAAGCATACGTATGCATTTGCAGAGTCAGACTACTTGCTGCCTCCTGATGTGCAAAGTTATAATAAAATTAGTTACTAGTGCTCTATAAAACACTGATGTAATTATTACATGTATTTTCATAATGCCTGAGTGCTTCAATCAGGGGTCAATGGTGACCGGAATTAGTGGTTAGGCAGAAAATTTTAATTCAAGCCAGTCCTTTCCCAGAGTTGCCTTGTATATTATCAATGTAGGTTATTATCAATATATATAGGTAACACAAAAGTAGAATGAAGACTATCTAGGTCACATCTGTACTTTTCAGTATTTGCCTCATTTTTATGTTGCATCTCACATTTAGACTTAAAGGTTTGCAAAGCTTAGTCTGCCTTGTGATTTGCTTCAAATGTAGAGCTCTTTTAATACATTTCTGCTAATGTTATTTGATTTCTCTATCCCTTTTGACAGATAAGTCACCTACCTTTTCTTCTCTTATTCCACCAAGACTCAGAACATTTGCTTCCCAGTTGATTCTCCCTTTGGCTGTTTGTTCTTGTGCAGAATCCTGACTTGTAAAGCTCTGAACTGAGTTTCTCGTTTGGTGAAGTGAGGTGCCCACTGGACATTTTTTAATTAAATCGAGCTTAACTGTTTCTCTAATATTAGTGCTCTTTTTTTTTTCTTTCTCTGCATACAAAAAGATTTCCTTACAAACCATCAACATCCAAACTTTAATGGTGAATGCTCTTGTGATTTGGTTGACACAGCTGGTTTTTGTTTACAGCTTACTCTTCGAGTCAGGTGATTAAAGAATAATCTGAAATTCCTCTTATTTGTACTCATAGAATTCTTAAATCACAACAAAACCCAGCCAGCTTCTAGTGGAATATATCTCTATATATTTTGAAATCTTGGGTTGTTCTTTAAAGTAGCTAGGTGAGTAATGCTGAATCCGTGGACTACATTCAGCAGACGTCCATAGCAGATGTCTTCATTACAGCACTAGAACAAAACATGGGAAATAGTACAGTGGGAGGATTTCTGCCCCATAATCCAAAAACATCTGCATCTGCAAACTTCTTTATTTCTTCCCAGGAGAAAGAAAGTCTGATAGCCCCAGGTGAAACTATCTCCACATGAGATAAGACTTTAATTTCATGGCCAAGATACCTCACAAAGCCTTCCTCACTCAGTATATATTCTTGTCTTTTTATGAAGAAAGCGTTTGATGCATAGTATGAAAACTGCAGTGCAGTTCTTTTTTTTCACAGGCACTTTCTAATTATGCTGCTTCTTAGCAGTGTTTTTCCAAGCCCTGCATAAATGAACTTGCTTGTCTCAAAAGCTAGTTCTTCCTCCATCTTTCTTTTTGTACCTGACTTTGAACTGGGCAGCACATTTGGATAGCAGGCTGGGGCACCTGCAGCAGCTGTATCACCCGCTGTCCAGAAGCACTGGCTGTGCAGAGAATCTCAGACTCAGTATTGTGCAGAAGATTGGCTTCATTATTCTTCTGCCAAGGATGGCTGTCAGTTTCTCAATAGATCTGATTGTGGATGAATGGGAGGTTTGAGAAACAGTGGTGGCTCAGCTGGAATGCCTAGCATTCTCAGCAACAGAAGCAGAGGGGCAAGGGCAGGAAAGCAGGTGGTTTTCACGCTCACATTCCTGCCACTAAGTCCACAGTTCAGTTTCCTGGGTTTTTAAGTAGAGTCTAATTAAGTTATTATCTACCTCCAGCTCAAACTGGATGGACAAAAATGGATTTGCTTTGAGAGGTAGCATGAATGGGGGCAGAACCCACCTCTGAGCTGTAAGATATGTATTCAGGAACAACAGGAGACCTTTCCAGCATCTAAAAATTCTCATTTATGTCTTTCCCTTTGTAACTGTAGTAGGAGGCTCTTTGTGACTTGTTTGCAAAAGAAAGAAAGGCTTTTGCAATCACAAAGCTGCTTGGTTTTCCACCTACTTGAAATAATGGCTCAAAAAGAAAGCCAGCCTGTTGGTTTTTCCGTAGCAAACTGTGAGAACTTTACAGCAGTTACATGGCATTTAGAAACAGCAGAGTTATCAAGTTAATCAGCTTGAACTCCACCTCAATTTAAAACCATAAGTTGCTACAGCACAAAAATACTACAGATGAGGATTCCTCTTTCAGTAATTCCAGTCTCTCCTTTGAGGTTTCCCATGCAACACAGATAAAGCTTTCCCTACACACAGATGGGAATCAGTTCATTCCAAGGCAGTTCATGGCACAGCAAGGACATGTGCTTGACATGTAATGCACTGTTCTGTCAGGAGAGGTTGCAGTACTCCTGAATGAGATATGTGTTATTGCAATTGTTTTTCTAGCTCTGTGGATGTAGAACAGAGAGATTTATTAACTCACATGTCACCCTGAGATGAGATACCAGGGGACTGACTCAACAGTATAAGCTAGGATGGCTGGCTCTACTGACCTCTTGTTCCATACCTCTGGTCTTTGCTAGTGCTGATAGATGGTGAATTACTAGCAGAATCAAGGCAACACTTTTTGTCAGTCCTAAACTAACAGCTATTTTTAAAAAACCAGTATCTATAATAGAGACAGAAGCAGATCTGGTCTAACTCATTTTCCCACAAGGGTCTCAAGGCTGAAATGTAGACATTTAGTACCAATTCCATAGCAGAATATTTAAAAAAAAAAAAAAGACTCAGCAGGACAAGCCTCAGGACCATTTGTGTTACAAAAGGTGATGTTCAGCATTTTTCTGAAAGGAGGCTCAAACAATTCACTGATGAATCGTTCCTAATTTAGGCTGAAGGTAGTAATAGAGAGTCTCCTTTAAACCAAAAGAAAGATTGGATGATGTCAGCAGATTAGCCTGTAATGCCATCAAGATATCAACAAAGACCAACAAACTGTGTTTTCCAGTAGAAGCTTCAATAAAACTCCTATATTATAGAATCAGATTTTAAAGCCATTGTTTGTTGGACTTGTTGTCAATAAGGGAGTGGCTCATTTGGGAATGAGTGTAAATTTATCCACAATTATTGCAGTGACAAAAAACTTAGTGGTAGAACTTATTCTGCTCCTCTCTGTTCTATAATCATCATTACACATGATAGTGCAAACCCATCCAGATTTATCAATTGATAAATTCCTATTGATTTCCATATTTCTTTCAAAAAATGAAGAGAGGTTCTCCTATTTCTAAGTCTGAATTAAACATATATTAATAAAAGTCGCAGGAGTCATGAATCAGTAATGATTCCTTCCTTCGTTAGAAGAATTGTTTATTCTCATGTTACTTAACTGATGATTAAATTTCTGTGATTAAGCTGGTGAAATACATAAATCAAACTTTCTGCTTTCTTTATGGCAATTCTTCAGGAGTTCAGGAGTTATGATGTAAGAAATTTCAGGGAAAAAAAATAGCCTTAAAATTAATGGGCATGTACTTGAAGTTCTAGTAGATATATGACTGTTGGAATGTTTCCAAGTGAAAATGCTTTAAATTATACACTGGAGACAGCACCACCACAGTTATGACTCATATTGCCAGGATGAGAAATAAAGAAGTTTAAGGAAATTAAATGACCAATACTCACCAGCACAATGATACCTTATCAACCATAGATAACCTTCTATTGAGTTATCATATCATCATTTGAAATGTTAAATATTGACACATTATTGGCAACTAATGTATGTCAAGGCAGTCTCATAAATATTCTTAATCTACCCATAGGATTAAAATTATGGTTTCTAAAAAAACCCAATTCTGGCAACTTCAAAAAGTACCTTCCTGCACCTTGCTCAAACAAGACAGTGCAAGAGTTGCCCATTCCTTTAGGCTGGTCACTGTTTCTCTTCACCTTGGCACTGACCCCTCATCTCCTCTACTGGCAGCTGAATGTACCCTCTCCATGTCAGCTGCAGGGATCCTGCACGGGAAAGGTGGTGGGCTCACCAGCATTGCTAAACTTAACGGGTTTTACACTGTTGGGAGGCCCTCAGATTCCTGGGGGATCTTCTGACCAAAAGTCTGGAAAGATATACTTTTATGCTATTTATCCCATTTTATTAGCAATGACTTGCTAAACAGAAACAAACTAACTTTCATAGCATTAATTGAAACACTTTTTTATCATTAACTTTTCACTATTTAGGGAGAATATGTCTTGCCTATTTTTAATCTTAATGAAATCTACAACACAAAAAGCTGTTTTAAGCTTTAAAAAAAAAAAAAGGGTGTGGCTTAAGTTTTAAAAATATCAATTAAAACTAAAACTGAATAACAGCAGAAGCAGCCAACCAGTATGAAGGATTTATTCCTGAGGTTGAAAGATGCAACCAGGACAGGAGACTAGAATAAAGAGTTCTACCAGTGAAACAGACAGACTTCATAGCATAAGCAAAATCCTTTCCCTTCTAAGATCTAGATCTGTACTTGGATCTTTGTCAAATGCTTTTGCACTTGTTCTATGCATGCCTTCTCAGCTGTGATGCTTATAACCAGGTCAGGATAACACCCCTGGTTAGGTTCAGTCTCATCTCATGGACATTTTAAAACAGGGATGAAAATAATGTCTTAATAGGGATGAAAATTCCACTAGTATCAGCAACAAAATGATGCTCGCTGAATGAAAAAAAGAAAGAGAAACCATTTGCAACAAAAATAAACACTGCAAGTTAAAAACTATTTTTCTTTAACTACTCTGCACTTTGCAGAGTCACTTATGTATGTGTGAAGAGGTGTTACACTTTCTATACCATGGGGTATAAAATTTCAAACCTTTTTTTATATGTGTGCCATTGACCACAAGACCACAGAAAAATAGAAAATTAGTGAAGAAGCATGACTCCCCTAATTTAATTTTCCTCCTTCCTTCAAAGGCATTATATACTAAACATTCAGGATTTATTCTGGACTAAGTTTGGATTAAGTCTTCCTTTTTTACCTTCCACTCTCAAAAGAAAATAAAATACTTCTGTTTTCCTAAAATATAGCAGGTGGTTCCCAGGTATTGCTTATAGGCAGTGTTGTATTGAGGCTTCTACCCTGATGTCAAAAGAATAAGAAAGACTGAAGTTTTAACCAGCTTGCCTATGCAATGAAAATTTCTCTCAGGTGTTGACTGACTATGGATGAAGAAAAATGCATGGCTCAACACAGTAGAGAAAAAGTAAGCAGTGCCTGCTTACAGTGTGAAGGGGAAAAAACAGGATTAGGACACTTGTCTGATACATTCTTCCAAATGCATGAGGCCTTTTCATTATGGATTTTGTTCTTTTCTCTTCCATCAATACATTGCACAGCTTCCCTACCAGTAGCACAAAGCCAGGTATTCATTACTGGTATAACCTCTGTCACTCCTGTTCTAAGATCAGCTGTCAGCTCATTTTAGGTGTTACAATTTGAAGAAAATTTAAAACCTTTAATGAAATGACAAAGCTTTATTCTTACCAGTGCTGAAAGCAGGAATGGAAAATGCTCACTAGCTCAAAAGAAGCTCTTGGATATTCTGAAATAGGCTGGTGGGTAACCAGTGTGCACAACTGTTACATGAGCAAAGAAATAGGCAGGGGCTGGAAATTAAATATTTGCTTCCTAAGGGCTATCTGAAATTTCCATAACTTTTATGACAGCCTACTGTGTATATTTCTTCTAGGTTAATTGAAGTTTCAGGCCACACTGAAGTTTAAATTGCATTCGAAGAGTTTCAGGTCAGAACAGGTTGCCATCAGATGATATGTGAGATTAGCTGTATCAGAAGCAGAAATTTCTCTTAAAGTGTCCTTCTCCTCTGAGAGGTTTTACAAGATGCTGTCAATCACTGCACTATTCAAACACTGTCCAAGGACACTGTATATTCACCGTATATTCACCTAAAAAGTGCCAGCCCTCCTTCTGAACAGTATTTACAATCTATTAATAAAACAATATATTTAAATTAAGAGGCACTTCACTGTTTCCCACTGCAAATATTAAAAAAAAAGTTTAAAAAAAATAATGAGTAGATAAATAACTGTATATTGTGCTATTATTAATAAATGCAAATAAACACAAACACACATTTATAAATATTAATAAATCTTAACAATGCGAGTTGTTAAACCTTTGCAATTTCTTAGCAAGAGTATACCCTTATTGCATATACTTTAGGACTTTTTCTTGATTTCCCAGCCATTTTTCATTACAATATCCTAGAAACTCAGAAAAATTAGGTTCTGATTACTACTGCTAGTTATAGTTCTCAAGCCCTGCCACAGTCACAGAGATTATTTATTGATTCTGTAAACCCTTTCATTTATTTTCTATATCCTGGGGGCTTTTCTTTTCCCACAGAAGAAGCAAAGCTGAACAAATTTCACAACAGTGACTTTTGCCTACCATTTGCACAAGCTAGCATTGTGACTACTGTTCTTGTTGCTTTGCAAGGATCTATCAGCTGGAGTAAGAAAAATCATCACATTATTGTACTATATGAATGAGAAACATAGAAATGTTCTACCTATAACAGTGTTTATACCACTGACCTTATGCCACAATCACAGAGAATCTAAACCTAAAACAGATTCTAAACATAAACTCTTGCAGTAGAGAAAAAATAATCTTTATATTAATGGAAAGGGGGGCATAAAGGGTTTAAAACAAAAAGTCTGAAACAAAACAGAGGCACTTTTTTGCAGGAGAATGTGAAATCTAAATGCAAAGCAGTAATCTCCCACAATAATGAAATTTCAGTGTTACAGCAAGCTACAGCAGACAAATGTACTGTAAAGCCTTCTTATAATGTGCTAGCTTGTCTCACCTGGCATGCCAGAGCACCAGACCTCTGACCAAGCAACACAGACCAGACATATAATCAAAATGTAATTGTTAATTTCTTGCAGAAGGTCAGTTACTGCCTTTCTCTGAATACCATGACTGGTTAACTTAAGGACACCATTCACCCAGGTTACTTATATGAGTCCATCTTTCTCTTTGTCATTGTAAATACAGTAACATTTAAATCTCTCACATATCAAAATCCTTATGTAAAAGTTAGTTTATACAGCATTGTAGAGTAATTGAGTGAAGGCCATAATTCCTAGTGCTGAGTGCTTTACACTAAATTTCCTAAAGAAAAGCAACCTTATCTGTAGAGACACTGAATTCTTGAAGCTTCATCAGCATAAGATGTACAGTTTTATACCATAAAAGGGAAATATGCAAACAATAAAGCATCATCTTGGCTATAGCTCATGTCATAACATAGTTTTCAGCTGGAAAATGATTATGGCAGTTTTTGCCAAATAGGACTAGAACACACACATATATAAAATTTTGAAATAAAAGGTCTCGTTGGTGCCATCCCACTTACAGACAAAATGGACAAAAAAGACATCTACAAATTTCAATCTGCTGCAGAAAGGATAAGACCCACCATCTGAGAAGTAATAATATATGAGGTGAAGTTCAGTGCGTATGAAGTCAGTTATTTCAGAGAAAAGCAGCATTTTCCAAACTATGAATACAGAATTCCAGCTTAAGCAGTCTGAGAAGAGTCAGAAAAGCAGCATTTTCCAAACTATGAATACAGAATTCCAGCTTAAGCAGTCTGAGAAGAGTCAGAGAAATGGGTAAAGCAATGTACAGTATAATATAAAAGTATCCAAGACATCCCAGTTGTGACTGGGAAGTACCTCATAGATATGATGGTAGAAGCAGATTCTGAGGCTGTGTCCCTTGCTTTTTCTCTAGATCATTCAGACAAGATGGATAACTTTACAGCTCCCAGTAATTTATTCCAGCAGAGATATTTTAGGGCCTACTATACTTACTATGCTCAATCAGCAAATGGTAAAGCAAACAGTAGAGCTAATTCATTAAATTCTTACACTTTTTTCATTAGGATGCAGAAAAAAAAAAATGAAGTTACAAATGTCAGACTGTCCCTCAGATTGCAAGAACTTGATGACTTCTTGCTTTATTCTTTGTTCATCAGACAGATGCCTTATGTAAAAATGCCACAGGTGTGGTTTCATCTCTGTCATAGTTTAAATGAAATTGGATGGCTTGTCGTGTTTTTTTATGTAGAATACATACAGTTATATGCATTTTTTAAAAAAAAATCCCCGGAAGCTAAATATGTAACATCAATGAAGTATTACCAGAAATGCCTGCTACCTGAGTAATGACAGATTCTTCTGAATTAAGGAGCACCAGCCCAATGGCAACACACTTCAGGCACCAGACTGGAGCCCTATAATATCTGCAGTGTGAATGCTTATTCCATATTCTGCCCCAGTTCCTCATGCCTTATTGATATGAGTGGGCTCCAGGAATGGAGCTAGGCCAGAATACACAATAGAAACCTGCTTTCACAGAGCAGAAGCACTCTGCAGTTCCGGTGTGCTAACAGTGCCTTCCAACCAGCACCTCAGCAATGCACGCATGTTAGGAATTGAATTCATCATACTTTAATGCTTGGTCATTCAGGATGTGCCATTTTGCCTGTTTGTTTAGCCAATATACTAAATGAGCCAGGGATGTTATCTTCCTCCATGCTTAATACAATGTAGATGTGGGCATTTCAACAATAATAGAAATTGAAGAATGGAAACTTCAGTCTGAGTTTGCTGTTCCTTCACAGCATTTTTAAAGCAACAACATCTACAGTGTATAAAGGACAGATGGAGGTAAAACTGTGTAGTCATGAAGTTGGTAAAGCTTGCACTCAGTTTATGATAAGACAGTACTAACATAAAAATAGAATCTTCAATTAAACAAGACTCATTCCTTAGTTATTTGATGAAACAGATATTGTGTTTAAAACCATAGTAACATAAAACAAAGAATCATAGAAGAGTTGATTTGGAAAGGAACTTTTAATGGTCATCTAGTCTTAGATCCGTTCTATAAGCTGTCACATCTTCAATGAGATCACATTGCCTAAAGACCCATCCAGCCTGACCTTGAGTGTTTCCAGGGATGAGGTACCCACCAGCTCTCTGGGTATGCTGTGCCCATGTTTCACTACCCTTATTGAAAAATACATATCTAACCTAAACACACCATCCTTAACCTAAACACTTAATCCTTATATTGAACGTTGGAAAAGTTATCAATAGTCCTACAACACCAATAGTTTTCCTTGCGAAGAGCACAGGCACTGAAGGTCTACTAGTGGTACTGGGTAGGCTTCTGCAAATCAGAATGTGTGACTGGAAAACCTACTCAACACTAACAGTAAATTTGTTGCAGCCATTTAAACTCTGCCCTGGCTTGAGGAGGAAATGGGGTGGAATGTACATGTGGTTTAACCATCTGACAATTTGTAGAGTTTATACTCACCAGAAACTTTGGCAGCATAAGCTCTCCACCTGTGCTAAGATGTGTCTCTTAGTAATCAGGTGGTGCTGCTCCTCAGTTCTCAAAAGAAGTAAAAAGAGGACGCAAAAAGGGACAAGTAAAGCCAGAAAGTCCATTGAATTTCAAAGGAATTTAAAACCAAGGGAAAAGCAGGACACAACCATTAGAAATCAGTCTGGACCTCAAATACTATTTTGAGCTTCAGAGTGAGGTAAATTTAGACATGAACACACTTTAGCAATGAGAACTGTTCTTGAAAACCACAAATTTCTTTAAATTTGTGGATCCAAGATTAAGGCAGATTAGTTCTGTTGAATATTTCTTTTAGTTTCTGTCATGCTCCTAGCTTCCATTTTTCACTTCCTTTAAAATGTGTTGTTCCAAAGTTTGCTTCCAAATCTTTGCTGAATACAAACTTTTATTTCTAAAAATTGTTTATCAGAAATTACGTCCTCTTTATATTTCTTAATAAAAGGACACTGGATGACATTTTAGTCTTTGAGAGCTGTCCATTGCACTTTTAAATCCTAGACAGTTTCTCTGTATATTTACTGTCTAGGTCCTTGTAAATACTTATCCTCAAAAAACAGTAGAGCCACCATATAAACCTCTAGATGGTGTCAATTTAGAAACACCTCTGCAGATGTTTCATCTGTATCTGAGTTATTTTCTCCTCATATTTTTGCTACAAGAACATTAGTTTTCTGTTGCCTATCCCTCTGGTGAAAATCATCATTATTGTATTTCTGTGATGTTATCACAAAGAAAGATCCAGGAAATAGAAAACAGGGTGCAAACCAAAGCAGATAAGCCTTAATGTTATAAAGACTTTTTTTCCCCAGTAATATTTTTAGCAATAACAAATCAAACAGATTTGTCCTACTGATGTTATGAATAAGACTGAGGAACAAACCTTTTTCTAAATAAAAAAGTTTTCTGGATCTGCCAGCTCTGTAGAAAAGCTAAGTAAAACTCATAAAACACTACCTTTCAGCTTCTATAAGGTTAAGTTTTGAATGATCAATATTTTGCAAATTGTCTGTATTTGATCATGGTTTTTCTTCTCTTTTGTACATCTGCATGTAACTACACATATATATGCACACAAATATGTATTCTCCCCCTCTACACCACTCTCATGAGACCTGGAGTACTGTGTCCAGCTTTGCAGTCCCCAACAGAGAAAGGACATGGATCTGTTTGAACAAGTCTGACAAAGAACATGAAAATGATCCAAGGACTAGGATACCTTTGCCCTCAAAGAGAGCCTGAGAGAATTAGGGTTGTTCAGCCTGGAGAGGCAAGGCTCCAGGGATACCTTAGAGTATACCTTTCACTAAGGTGCTAAGAGGGGGCTACAAGACAGCTGCAGAGGGACTTTTTACAAGGGCATAGTGTGATAGGAAAAGTGGGAATGGCTTTAAACTGGAAGAGGGTGGGTTTATATTAGCTATTTGGAAGCAATTTTTTTACTGTGTGGGTAGTGAGACACTGGAAAAAGTCGTCCAGAGAAGCTGTGGCTGCCCCATCCCTGGAAGCGTTTGAGGCCAGGCTGGATGGAGCTCTGAGAAACTTGGTGTAGTGCAAAATGTTCCTGTCCATAGCAGGCAGGTTGATACAGGATGATCTTTAAGGTCCCTTCCAATCCAAAATCATTCTATGATTCTATGTCCAATAAAACACACAGATGAATATGTGCAGTTTTCCCCTAGGAAAAATAATAGTCATAGTCATTTCTTTGCTTCCACAATACATTTTACGTAAGTGATAAGTGATCTTTACAGAGCCATGTTCATCATATGACAGCTCTTGTAGGACAGTTGTTTCTTTTGCATTCTCAGTCCGAATGCCTTTAAAGATATTCACCAAAACACATCAAAGGGTCAACAACAGATAACAGTGACAATATCAAAGCAACTGGCATAACACAAAGTTAAACTATACCTGAGCAAAACAGATTAAAAGTATTGACATTTTAAATTTCTAGCACACTGATGTTTACTTTCCAAAGCATTTTGCTGTTACTGTTGTAAAGGATGAGACCTCTACAATAGTTTTAGTTTTAAAAATTCCACAGAAAAATTTGCTTCAGATCACGGTCATGGTTTGAGCCATAAAATAGGGAATATCTGGACTTTGAATATAGATCTTGTTCAGTTTTCCTGTGTGTATACTCAGTTCTTTTCTGGGTTTTGGCACAGAGCCATTTCTAATATATCAAAATAAAAAAAAAAAAAATGTAGGTTTAAACACAGGGTTTTGACTGTATAACTACTGGCACTAGAAACAACATGAATCCCTGAATTAGTATTTGTATGCATGTAACAATATTGTGATTTAGACAATTCTTCAATTTACTAGATTTCATCTATCTTTTGCCCTACTATAAAAATGGAAACAGAGATAAAATTAAAGGTTTGTGTAAAAAAAAAATTGTGTAAAGCAAGTAGGACCAATACTGCATAAGTGCTAGTACAAAGTTATATGTTTAAAAATTTGGAATTCTTAAAAAATTGTACCACAATAGCAAGGGATATGTGCCAAAATACATTGCTTCAATAATACACTGAGGGACAGTTCAAACATTATGAACTGACTCATGCTTACATTGTAAAATCCACAGAAGGATACTGAAATGGTAGTGAAAATACATTCTGTCTCCATACAGATATCAGTTACTCTAATGTAAGTGTATTTTATGTGGTCAATAAGCTCAGCCTATAGCCACTAATAATGAATGGCCCCAGTGAATGCTTATTTCCATACTCTGCTTCTAACAACAGTGGTAACTGAAGCACAGGGCGTAACTAAGAGTAATGATCTGGTAAGGCAAATGGCCACTGCCCGTGACTCAGGTCAACAGCCCACCTCCAAGGCCATTCATCTCAGGGAAATATTTCTCACTTCAATTATTATTGCATGGCTGAAAAAAAATTGATCTATACTAAATAGGGATGCCTCTTCATCAGCCTCACGGAGCAGAGATGTCCATCAATAAAGTTCTGCCCACAGTTTATTAAGAAAAAAATATCAACAAAAAACCTCCCAATAACTGGACTCTAAAACTGTTTACAGAAACCAAAGTATTTTATTCATTTTCCTTAGGTGAGCCACTACCATTACTGGCTTCCTCTGAGCATCCAGTCCTCCCTTCGCCTCATACTCTGCTCACTCTGTTTGTGGACAGGATTCATGCTGCTCCCTGAGGTTTTGTTATGATCCAGTGAAAACATTTTTAAATGGGCAAACATCTGTCTCCATTGCAGGAAATATTTTTTATTTAGCTTTAGCTCACTTGCTGATCTAGGTCTCAAGGATTATCTACTCATTGTGTCTCTGTGACTTCTATTTTGTCCTCCCTAAAATACATTCACTTCCTACTTTTTATTCCCACAGTGCTGTGTTGAAATTCATTCTTCATTCTTGTCACAATGAATATTTTTTTCCTAGATATAAATGTCAGCTTCTTTTTGTAGTTCTCACTTATCCTCATCCAAAGCTGATATAAAGCACTGAACAATCAGTATGGTGATATTTTACACTAAGTTTGCAAGAAAGTACAAATGGCTACAGAGGATCCACAACAAATAAATATTCAGATGCTTTTAAGAAATCAGCAAAGATGGCAGAACTTTGTCCATGGTATCCTCTTCTGTAATATTATTTGGGCTAGGTGATGTGATTGGATTTGAAAATCTTGCTTATTTGGGGGAGGCGGGTAAATCATTATAGATAGTAACTAAGAACACATAATGTTTAAATAGGTAAATTATGAGATACTTTCCTATCTTCTGGCACCTACAGCTTATTAACATGCTGAGCCAGAGGCTCTCTTTGGAACATCATTATTACAAGGCAAGGAATGTCATCACTTGAATCTGTTTCTTTAAATGTATTTTGCCATTAGCCCTTTGGAGCTGTGGCAGCTGCAAGATTCATTGCCTCAACCTGTGGGGAATGAGTATGGTAAAAAGCCATCTGCACAGAGAACAAGATTGCTTCATTTGACTACATATTCTAAAATTGATGTATCTAGGCTATTTATCTAGACTCTCTCTGTAGTCACCACCCAGAAAAGGGTACCTCACGTAATAATTTACACTTTGTGTTTTCACTACCTTTCCTCATATGGGAAAGATCATACATTTGAAGTAGCTAGTTTCTGATGATGGATTATGGGTGTTTACTATACTAGAAACCCCCAATTTTAGACAACAGAGTAGATGAATTTACTTCCAAGTGAAGTTTCCAGAGATCACCTTATACTGACTGCCTTTTTCCATTGGGCAATACAGAGGAATGGGGAAGAATTTGGACCCATTTATATGGGCAATTAATAATTTATATGGCACATTATCTGGTATGCTATGCTAAAGAACAGACCTATCAGGGATAATCTGTTCTCTTTGGATATATTCAGAGACACAGGAGGAGTAGAATGGCAGTCCTCATTGTACAAAATCCTCTATAATTTAAAAGTTTTATGGTCTAGGAAATGGCTAACAGGAAAATTAGCATTTGCTCAGTGATTCCCACAATGACTAAACCTAAATTTTTGTTCCTGATGATATTACAGCTATAACCTCCCAGTATAATTAAAAGACGACTTTAAGTGGCCACAACAAAATCAAATTAAAATCATGGCACACACCAGCAAAGAAATATGACCAGAAAGCGAAAGAGGCACAAACCAATAAACTGCTAATAATGACTGTATTGCACTCTCAGAAAAAGCTGAAGTTTTCTGGGCAACATTCCTCCTGGTACTGTGGAATAATTTCATCTCCTCCACTCACCTCAGCTTAGCAGTTCTTAATTAGGTGTCATGGTCTGAACCAAGTTCATGACAATTCCAACTGATGTTCAGAAGTCCAGGCAGAAATCCAAACATTTACATGGACACTTGGAGCCACCAACTCAAGTGATAGAGAGCAACAGCTTAGAAAAGTCTACAAACTTCTACTCTTATAGCATGTGTAAACAGAAAGCAACAAAAAGAAATAAATTGAAAACAAGTTTTGCATGTTACTCAATAGCAGAAGGATACTTTAAGTTAATGAGAAGCATATGTTTTATCTCAAGGACATATTTCAAGGTGCAAAATACATACATGCATTTATACAAGGAGATGCACAAACAAAAAATACTTCTCTAAGAAAATGTTAGGTTGATGTGTGTTCTATGTATGGCCTAATCCAAGAGTAACTCTGCAGCCAAGAGCAAAACCCAGGGGCTCAGATCAGAATTGCAGAGGGTAACAGCTGCATAGGGTTGCATAGGAAGGTTTTGGTAGCAGGGCAGAACAGTAGTTTCTGTTAGAAGCTGCCATAAGTTTCCCCAGTCTAATGATTACAATGCCATCTGGCTCCAAGACAGACCTGCCACTGGTCAAGGCTCAGCCCATAAACAGCAGTGGTAGTGCCTATAGGACAAGGGATTTAAGGGAAGGAAGCAATTGCACAGAAATTGTAGCCAGAGAAAAGGGGGAGTGAGAATACATGACAGGAACAGCCATGCAGGCACCAAAGTCCATGAAGAAGAAATAGGAGGAAGTGCTCAAAGTGCTCAAAGTGCTGGAGCAAATTCCTCTGTAGCCCAAGGTGCAGCCCACGCCGAGGCAGCTGTGCCCCTGCAGCCCATGGAGGACCCCATGCTGGAGCAGGTGGGCATGCTTGAACCAGCGTGGGACCCTGTGGGAAGCCTGTGCAGGAGCAGGCTCCTGGCAGGACCTGTAGCCTTGTGAAGAGAGGAGTCCACGCTGGAGCAGGTTTCCTGGCAGGACTTGTGATCCTGTGGGGGGCCCAAGATGGAGCAGTGCATTCCTGATGGACTGCACATGTGGTATGGAACCACACTGGAGGAGACTGTTCCTGAAGGACTGCACCTTGTGGGAGAGACTCCTACTGGAGTAGTGCGTGAATAATTGCACCCTGTATGAGGGATTTGTATTGGACAAGTTCACGGAGTTCTGTCTCCTGTGGGACACATTGGGGAAGAGTGTGAGAAGTCCTCCCCCTGTGGAGAAAAGAGCAGCAGAAACAAAGTGTGATGAAATGACTGCAGCCCAAGCCACTGTTCCACTGGAGGGGAAGAGGGACTGAATCTAGGATAAAGTTAGGCCCAGGAAAGAGGGACGGATGGTTAAAAGAAGTTTTTAAGGTTTGGAGGTTTTTTCTCATTATTCTACTCTCATCTGAGTGGTAATAAATTAAACTAATTTACCAGATAAGTCCATTATGACTGTGAAGGTAACTGGTGAGTGATCTCTTCCTGTTCTTATGTGCACACATGAGCCTTTTGTTGTATTTTCTCTCCCCTGCCCAGCTAAGGATCAGAGCAACAGAGGATTTTGGTAGACACCTGTCACCCAGCCAGAGTTTTTGCCACACACTGGCATCACTACTCTCAATGTGAGTTAAATAATGCACACAGAGACCTGCCAAATCTCTTGCACTGAGTCTGCATTTCAGTCTAACATACCTGAAGACCAGTACCTACACCCAGAACCCCAAACATTCTTGGCAATATGACATCTTTCTGTGGGAAACACATACATTAATCCCCTTTACCTAATGCTCCCAGTGCAGTCCAGATCTTAGCAGGAAAGAACATCAGGAATTTGATACTGAGAAAACCAGCAACAAAGACATCCAGCTGTGCTGGGCACTGTGTGACAAAGTACAAGGGATTGAAATTTAGGTCAGCCTACACAGATGTGAAATTATCAAAAAACCCCATAGTGGACCTGGGCCAACGGTGTTCGTGATTTGAGGCCATTGTATAAATTGGAGCTTTTGGTGTGACATGTATCACTTGTAGATCTAATAGAAGAAGCTCTGATTTAGACAGATTTCAAATTGCACATATTAGAACACATATTAGAACAAAATTAGAATGACAAGTTAAGAATAAAACATGAAGAGCCTTGATTTGACACCTCATAGCCATCACTGAATTATACACACCGGAAAACTTAGGACAAGAGAAATGTATACTTTCTCTTTTCAAAATACAAGAACATTTACAAAGGCTTTTTCTAGCATGATCACAAAATTTAACCCAAGAATCCCACAGCACTAAAATTTCAAAACATTAGATAACAAATTGCTGGTATATTATGGCAATTATGCCTTTATAACAACGTTCTGAAATGTATGGTCTAATACTTTCCCATGCCTTCCAGTTCATTAAACTCTGAATTTTCGTATGGTCTCAGATCTTTATGAATGTTTTGGTATGTATTCGTTACTGAAAAAAAAAGGGGGGGGGGGGGGGCGGGGGGGGGGTTTATGTGGAGTATTGTTACTATGAACCACTCTAATTATGGTATGCCTGAAAGCTGGACAAAAACAAAGCATATTGTGATAGGTATGCACACACACAGAGGCTATCTTGGAAAGCTAAGGCCTCTACTTAAAATACAGGTAAACATAAATAATAAATATTTCATGTCTATTTTTAAAAACATGTTAGAAACAGAAACTTGTTCACATCTCTTGTTTGTACATCATTTGGAGCAAATATATCATAGAATTCAATGTCACACTGAACACATTTGGGAACACACAGAAGATTTACCAGCACTGGAGATAATTTGTCTGGTTATACTCCTCATTTTGCAATATGACGAAAATAGACTGGTTTTACCTGGAAACAGTGGGCAGTATAAAGGCATACAATGAAAAAGTAACTGGACCGAACTTTGTATTAGGTACTCATCTGTCAGGGAGCATTGCACTTCATCTAGAGCCATTTGGCACTTCTGACACTTCTGGCATCTTCTGCTTGGGTAAACCTAAATCCTTTTGCAGGCTCATGAGAACTTGAAGTATAATAGACTTCAACAAAATACATGTTATGGAGCGTGTAGATACTTTCCTCAAGAAGGAAACACATTATAGTACACTAGAATACACTGGCATCAAGCATAAAAATGAATAACCCAAAAAGTATTCTGGGCTGCCTATGTGTTTCCTAAAGGAAATAAAGTCAGAGGAAAAAGCTGTCTTATGTAAAACATACTCTAGTTCAAGGTGAAACACTATGGAAGAAATACTGTAAGAGTTACCATTGGATTACAGGAATGTTGGTCAAAATATTTCCCTATCACTATTAATGTTGCAAAATCTACCATGACTGCTCGCTTTTTAGTTAGAAATTTCTAGTTGTGGTAAGGTATTTCTCCTCCCTCCCCCCAATACAGACTTGGAGCATTTCTACTGCAAATGTTCCTAGCATATTCACAAGCCTCAAAAGGTTTGGAAATACAGTAGTTTTTTTGACTTCATTTTCACAAAATGCACAATTCATGGCATAATTTGCATACTGTCCTTTTTGGCAGCCAGAAAGATTTAAAATGTGATTTTGATTAATTTCTCCACAGTAAATAAACAAACAGTAGGGTAAAAAAGCATGTGTACCCAGTCCTCAAATGCAGCTCACAGATTTGAATCATTGTTTTTATCAAGTCAGTAAAACAATGGGAGCTTATGAGGAGAGTAATTCCAACAAATTTTAAGATTTTTTGTTCCCTTATGCCTCCCTCCATTTTATTGTGTGTGAACTCAGTCAACTTTTGTCCACAGTCTATTTCATGACCTCTCTAGAGCACCATGGACACACATGGATAGATATTAATCATGTCATTAGTTATACTGTACACAAATATGTTCAAAAACCTTGTCTGGAAAATAATTTTTACATAATATGAGGTGAGAATTGAGTCACTTTTGCCTTTTTCAATATCTAAAATTTTTTGTATGTCAATTCTACAATAGCTTCACAGACTATATGAGTCATTTACATCAAAAACTTGCACAGTAAAGGCTCAGCTTCTAATTATAGAAATATGCTGGATTCATCTTTGTCACTAAGTTTTAGAACAATGCTCGGCATACTCCCTGGCCAATGTATTTCAGAATGTCAAAAAATATTATCCCCCCAAAGCATTTTTAGAGATTCCTGTGGAATAACTTGCAAAAAACCAAAATAAATCATATTGTTTAGCACTCCAAAGAAGATAATCTGGTTATTATACCCTTTCAGTGATATTGTTATCCCAAATACAGGCTCGTTACACAGTGTAAGGTGCCAATTCACACTGCAGGGAAGGGTATTTATTCTGCTATGTGGAATCCACGAAGTCTGACTCCCTGATCACCAAAATTTAACACTATCTATACATTTTTACAAAGTTATCAGCATTCTCTGGTAACAGATTACAAAACTATTTTATTAGTTAGTACTCAAACCCCTACTTGTTATAACTCTGACTTCTCATGCTGATTAGTCCACATGAGCAGTTCTTCCCTCTATTTGAGTCTGGTGTCTATTTTGGGTGGTCAATATCTTGCTGGAAATGATCTCCCAATGTCTGAATTACCTTAGTCTGCTCCATTCTGCTGACTTCATTCCCAATGGCTTTTATCCAGATAGCCCATTCATCTTGGGATTGCCTTCCCTTTTACTTTAAACGAAAGATTCGCAAATGTTCACAATGAAATTGCTTAGTCATAACTGCCTAGCTATAGCTAGTGATTAACTTGAAAAAAATTGCAAAGTTTGATTCAGGTCTTGAGGGGCTCAAGTCTTCAAGGCCTCAATGTCAGTGTAACTCCACACAGATTTTCCCAGATCTCAGTGTTGACTTCATAAAAAAAGGTAATATATTTGATGATCTTAAAGTGATGTTTTATGAAGCAAGACTGTTCCAGCCTTGAACCATAGCACTCCTTTAAATATCTGTTGATTCAGGGCTTAATTGAGTCCTTCAGTAAAAGTAGGTTACTTGTAGCAAAAAGCATTGCCAGTAAATCAGGAATTTCTGCCATAAAATATCCATCAAGCCATTTCATGAGACCTGAGGGGAACACCCTTAGAGAATGTTTCCCAGAAATACTCCCATAGTACACCAGCAGGGAGAATTTGCTTGTTATGCTCTACCTTCAAAATTTTTACAAATTATTCTTTGGATACCTGAACAGACCACTCATATTGTGTGTTTCTGTATGCAGGAATCAAGACAGTAAGTTGTTCTTGTATTTTCTACCTCTGCTACCCAGAGGAATGCCCATACATGGAACAATTGCTGGGGTATACTTGGCCCTAATTTAGTTTTACATCACATGAGATGGATGGAATTAGTAAAGAATCTGACCTCACCGAGTGGCACTGTCCCAAAACCTAATTCTACCACACTGGGAAGAAAGCTGCAATATCATAACAAAAATAAACAGAATGTCATTACAAAGTTGCAACCAGCTAGAAGTTTCACAAATGTATGATGTTAATACAAATTACTTCTGGCAAAGAGATCCTGCAGTCTGAGTATGAATTATGGTGTTAAGAAGCTAGAAAAGTATAAAGATTTTAGTTTTCACAATTGCTATTTCATGGGTAACCAGGCTGCACCACTGGATTGGATTCAAATATAAGTGCATAAATGGCTCACAAGGAGGCATATCAAATTTACTACCCTGATCAGTCTTCAGCAGAAGAGGGTAATTGTAGAAGTGTACAGCTGCAACAAGAAATTAATTCTCCTGAGAGCTGCTGTGATTCAACTTATGAGAAACATGAATGATTCAGTATATGTTACCATTATATACTGTCTTTTTGCAGTAAATCAAGGAAAAATTACGGACTAGTTATGCCGTAGGATTTTAGCTTTTATTTTTTAAATCTTGTACAGCATTAGTGTATAACTCTAAAATCCTTATAGAGTGCTAGTAAGCTGTCTTCACATTTTGGTCAGACAAAACAATCCTTCTAGGCCTGAAATTCAAGTACACCATCTGCCTTAGGCCCTGAAAAGTATAAACGAAAGTACATCAGGACAGGGAGCAAACTGTGGGTACATGACTTCATCACCTGAACCTGCATTGTTATTGGAGGATTAACCCCTGATATGTAAATGGACCAAACTTCAATCTGTCTGAAAAACGGCACCATAGCCCATCTTGGGTGTAGCCCCTCTCAGAGATCTTTGACTGCCCATGGTGTACCTGTTGAAGGCCTTTAGTAAACACCTACTTTATTCTCTCAATCTTTTCTAGCCTCTGTTTTAGGTAGCCACTCCAAGGCATCACTAGAATTCTTCTTCTTAACAAAATATTATCCTTTGCAGAACTCCTCTGCAAGCTGTTAAAAATATTATACAGTTTCCATGTGCATCTAATATTGAAGTGCAAAATTTAATATCAGCAATACAAAGGGATGCTTGATAGTCACAGCCAGAGTGCCTACATTTTGAAGTAGAGCTTGGACATTCCTTCATTTAAATCAATCATTTCCTCCCCTCTTCTCCTCACATTAGAATTCATCTTTAAATCAGTCCCAGTTTTGCTGTAATTCACACAGAAACTGAAGCACTTTGTAAACTTAATTTGTCCATTTCCTTTTTCATGCTGTAATTGTATTTGTATTGGCATGCCTATTACACTTTATTTCACATGAAATGGAAAGATTCCTATGCCCAAGTAAACTGTATTTACTTACAGTGTATACAATGTACACACTGGAAGTATTTTCACTATTTTAGAAATGTTTTAAAAATACACAACAGGTCACAGCTACTTTAAGGGAAAAATACTAAATATTTATGATTTTCAGTAAAATAAGCTAATCTTCAACAGCAGAAAGACTAATAACACTCTCTCTGTTTTACTGAATTCTTCTCTTCCCACCCCAGTTCAAAACTGTACTTGTTTTGTTTGTCAAGACATTGTGAGCTTTTATGTAGGTGCCATTGTTTACAGATTGAGCCTCACCAATCTCATCTTTCTTGTTTATTTTGTTGTGTCAGCCTTTTTGCTCTTTATCTTTGTCTTTCTATTGGTCTCTTGAACTTTGAGTTTCCTTGGAAATTAGACAGCAAAAATGTTTAAAGAAAATTTAAAGCTTTTCACTTATCAACAAGCGCACAATTGACATGAGAATTAACTAGAAGTCAATAACAAGCCATCCTGTGAGCTTTTAGAGCACTGTTTTTCATAAGCAAAATGTTCCTGACAGTGCAGTTTAATAATGTTTAAGCCATTATCCCTGAAAGTTTCTAAGTCAAATTGAACTACTGACCTGACCATATTGCAAATATGCTAAGGTAAGAATGTTGCCACTGACTTCATAATTAATAAACCACTACTAAAAAGGACAAACATCTTTTGGGATATGAAAAACAGACATCCAAACTCTCTGAACTGTAACCCAAAAAAGCAAATCTTTCTGTCATTGAAACTGGGGGCAAATCAGCTCTGGAGGTTAGTAGATGAAGGCTGAAAGAGGTGAAAAAAGTGCTCTTGAAGAAAAAAAATTAAGGTACCAAGAGAGACAGACAGAAAAGCTTATTCAAAAGACTATATTAAAAACAAAGAAGGCTTTCATACTGAGCATTAGACTAGAACTTTGAGTTACAAAGGAGATGTAGGAAAAATAAAGAGGAAATTCTCATTATTTTCACTGTTTTTTTAGCTTTGGGGCTTGCTTGTGCACAAATATTGTAGGAGTTGATTGCTCTCTAAAAGTATTAGGCCACCATTTTGCCCAGATATTTCACTGAATTTTTAGTATACAGTAGTAATTCTGTATTTTTATATGGACTTCAACAGTATAAATATATCATAGGCTATTTAGTAGGGGTTTTCCTAGTCTGAAATGTGTCACACATAAAAATACGTGCTACTGCTGAGTCCCACAAATTTTATGATGTCTTATTCCTTATCATTAGAAACATCTGTTAGGTACTTCAACTAGGTAGGTTTCTATTGATCTGGGGTTTTTTTCTAATTATGCCTTCCTTACTAGCTGGATGACTGCATCACTAATTTGACCTCAAGTGGAATTAATTTGGAAAGTAAATGTGACCAGTTGCAAGATGCAAAAATTCTTTGAATTCTTCTTCTGCAGTCCCTTGAGATACTGACTGCTATCCACCAGCTCTTAAAACTGTACATGTTTGTTTGTTAGTTTGAGGACACCACACATGGAAACCCCATGAAAGATAAATTGAGGTGCCCCATATATATCTGGTAAAATTAATCAGGATATATGATCATGCAATTTCTAATAGGTTTGATATAGCTTATCTTTAGGGCAGTGCGAGGTTCAGATAAGTCTTAAATGAAGAGACCTGACACTTGCAATGTATAGGACAAAGTTATTATTTTAAGCACACAAGATTTTTGTTTCCTTAACATGGGCATTTCAGGTCAGCAACAGAACCTGGGGTTTGTCCATAAGTTACAGCTGAATAGCACTCATTGATGCTTGTCTTACCAGGGCTACCATTTGCCAAAGCAAGTAAATAATTGTTAGCAGAAGGACAGGAACTGCATAACAGAGGTAGGTAGATTAAGATTCTTGATTGCCATTATTGATGTTCTGGTGAAAAAAAAGAACTTTGAGAAATTTAAGTATCTAATTCTTGATTTGAAACTGGGAACACCAAACAGCAGTGGATTAATTTAATTTTTATTATTTAATATGACTCATGTTTTAAAGAGAAAGCTATAAATATTTTTGATCACTGTATGCAAACATGACTTTTCGTCATTTCAGAGTAAACAAACCACACTGCTTTTATTAAAGGTATATTTAATAGACTTTAGAAAAATCAGATTTAGCTGATGAGAATTAAATGTTTATATCAATTTCTCCCTGGTCTTTTGTCTTAAATTGTTATTTAATCATCACATCACTTAATGATAAAAGAAGTAGTATTGATAGTTGCCTACAAACAGAAAAGGAGAGGAATTGTTAATATACTGCATTCATTGCCTAGCTAACCTGTAAATATTCCCTTTTTCCTAAGTTTTTGTCTTTAAACTTCTGAAAAATTTTGAGTTTTACCTTAGGGATTGTGTTTTGAGAAGGCTGGTAAGCAATCGTAATATTTGAAAAGTCAGGTCTATTTTTATCTTTGAGGATCCACAGTCATACATAATGACAACAGGCTTTTCAAAATTTTGACCAAATCTTCAAGAACCATGCTTAATCAGGTAAGTCTCTTTGTGTCTGGACAGCAAACACCTATTAGCATGCAAGCACCTGAGTCTTTCCATTGAACACAAAAGAGATGACACAAATAATTTTAGTGCTCTAATTATTACTGTTAATATTATTTAAAGTTGTGATTCATAATTAGTTTGCAAATAAAATAAAAATACAGAATCTGCACCAAACAGTTATCCTTACGTTCTGCACTAATTAGCTGTCCATACATCCAGAAGTTGTAGAGGTCCATTACTGCAAATGTTCAAAGACAGTTTGGATGGGATTTTAATAACCTCCTCTAATGGAAGGTGTTCCTGCCCCTGGCAGGGGGATTAGATTAAAGGCGCTTTTCAGCTCAAACTGTTCTGTGATTCTAGTGTAATTCATCTGCTTTAGAGGTAATGTACATATTTCCAAAAACTGTGGAATTGCAATATAATTTAAAAATGTGTTCCATTTAAAAAACCAAACGAACAAAAAACAGTGATGATGAATGTCCTGAAATAATCCAAATTATATCACTGTCGTCTTAGATATTTTTAACAGTTTTCTTCCCTCACTTAAGATGCAGCTAGAATTCAAGTACTCTATAAAAAGCATATAGCAACAGACCAAATGCTCTGATAGTGGTCACTAAAGAGTAGGAAAAAATCATAGGCACTGTCAATCCCCTATAGAAATCCGCAGTACACTCTTGCAGTTTCTCATAGTCTTTACCTTTGGGACTTAACATCTCTATAATTTTTTAACTCCTCTAGCACTTTAGTACCTCACTATCCTCAACAGTAAGTTCAATAGCTTGATAACTGCTTGTGCAAAATGTTCTACTTTGTTTGTTGAAATCAACTAGCTCCTAGCTTTATCTGATGAACCATAGATCTTTCATTGACACTGAAAATTCTTCCCCTTCAACCACTCCCATCCTTTTCATTATCTATCAAATTCTCTATCATATTCCCCTCTCAACCATATTTTCCAGACTACATGCTTAGTCCGCATCATGTCTTTTTGTTCTAGAAGCCTGACTACCCTCCTGTACTGCTTTTCTTTTATCTTACCAAAATCTTAATACAGCCTTTGGAGGTAAGGAGTGGAGAGAAGGGACTATAGATGCTTATATAGTACTCTAATTATAAACTGCACAGAGTCTTCACGGCATAACCTAGTTTTCTGGTTTGTTCTCTACTCCTGTTCTAATACTTTCTACTACTAAATCTTTTTTGCATAAGCACTAGCAACATTTAGTTTCCATCCATTCCCATTTTGAACTCTAATATATAACAATGGCTTTCTGGGATTACAATGCAATCTACACACTATTTAAACATCCATGTTAATCCTTCTTCCCTAAACACATATAAGAATATATGTACTTAGAAATCCAAATAATGCGTGACTGTAGGAACAAAGATGCATAAGTTATCATTTATATAGACTCCAAATATCTGAAAAGTATTGTCTTGTCCTGCTCCTGGTAGTGGCATTGCATTTCATTGTAGTCTATAAGCAAGTATTCTCCTATACATTGAAATTAATGTGTTTTGGTTTCCCTTAGCATGCAGCTCACAGAGGCAACTAAAAACCTGACATCTCAACTGAAACCCTTCCCATTGTCAGAGCTTTGACAAAACTTATTCCCTCCTAGATTCCTTCAGTTGTGCTCACATGCAAGCTCCAACTTTCCCTTTTCTTTTTATTAAAATACTGCTCTACCCAGATTTCATTTTAGGAAATTAGTATTTTGAGACTTGTAGGTCCCTGATGGAATCAGTTGAAATTCACCACTTTATAACATAATTCAAACACTTAAAAATTATGTCTCAAAGAAGCTTGTTTTTATGGAGAGTTTACAGTTTCCTCTTGAGCTTTGTGGGTTAGAGTTTTCTTCTTCATGCTGCAGTATTTGAACTGAGACACAAAAACCTTTGTTTACCTGTAGATTGCCAACTAAGTGCTTACACAGAAACAGAAGACAACACACTTTTTAAGGTATGACCCAAAGAGGCCAATTCTCATTAAAACAAACCACATCATACATATTTGTGTAACTGGGGCAGAAACCTACTTTTTTGACTGTACACACTTTTACTAAGATTGAGTGTTTGAACAAGCTGGAAGGCTGTTACAGAAAGAAGCATGAAACACGAAGAACAGCTATTCAGATGAAAAAGCCCTGAAAAAGTCTGGGAACCAAGCAGGTCATCTTTGCTCTCAGTCAGATAATATGGAAGAATAGGTGGTTGTCACAATACAACAGTGAAGGGGTTATAGCTTCCCTAAAATAAGAGGGATATGCCCCCTCAGAAGAGGTGATAACAGATGCTGATTTCTAAGCAATGCTTTCTATCTCTATGAGCAGTATATTACTGTGGGAATTGCTTTTGTAGCACATATTTGCCCTGGGCTTTGCATACTGTTTGGTTTGCAATATTTTTGAAGCCTTTTTTGGCTGGTAAAATCCTTATGCCTTCTTCACCCACAGTATCCTTTTCCTGATTTTTATTTGCTTCTGCAGAGGTCTCATCATTTTTTGTAATATTCAAATAAGTTTAAATATTAAAATTTTATCTTTATTTGTAACCTATGACAAGTTTGTTTAGATTTCTTCTAGCAAAGAATAATAAGTTACCATTCATAATTAAGGACCAAAACAAATGGCTGCTTTACACAATATTGCTTTTGAGCAAGCCAGTTCATACTTCTTATACTGTAAGAAATATTGGATACTTTCAAAAGAAAAAGAAGAAAAACTTTAGAAGACTAAAATCTTCAGTTCTGATGCCACACACACACACTTTGGAAAAATTTGCTATTAATTTTTGAATATTCTGTGTTTGATTATTTTAATTTTGGAGTTTTCTTATTTTTCTATTGAGATCCTGAAGATGCCCCAGCAAGCAATGCTTCTCTCTTTAAGTCAGCTGGTTATATAGTTTCTGTGTTGCTCTCAGCTTTAGTTTGTTTCCTAAAACTTTTAGTTTTCATTTTTACATACCTCGTTGGTAATTTACTTCTGACAACAGTTACATATCTGTGCCTAAACAGACAGAGCCAAGACAGTGTAATATGCAGACCTACTCTACTACACAAACTGTTTTCTGTCATGAAATGTTCCTTGAAGCAGCCTTCTTTAGATATGTACTCACAGCCACAGAATTGTCACAGTCAACAAAATGGGTAAAAACTTTATGGGGGGAAAAAAAGAAAAAATGGTGGCACAGATGCAAATCTTTCTAGCTTCTTCTGTATCTCATCATTGCATCATAGGCTCATTTAACTAATGCTTAGAACAAGATCAAGAAAAACAAGAGGAAAAGATATGACAAATCTTCATACTGTCAGTGTCACAACAGCTCACATTAAACTCCTGAAAGCAGGAAGAGAATCTAATTAAGATATAGTAGGCAATTCATGGGAATTGTGTCACTTCTCATGCAGTTATTTTCTTTCATCCAGAGCTACAATATGCATTTGAATATTAGGTCAAAGGACTTAAAGAATATTTTCAATTATTTTTCAGCTTTGATAGTAATATTTCCTACCTTTTACAGATCTTTTCTGCAAAAGCAGCTTTTACCAACTATGGCTAGTTTCTTTTCAAAATATTTATGATTTTCTGTCTCTAAAATAAGAGTATCCCACTACAGTCCTCACTGATACCAAAATGCAGCTATTATAGCCAAAACACACTCTTCTTCAGAAAGAAATCTTCAGAAATCTTCAAAGCAGACTTCTGCTTTCCCCAAGTACTTTGTTTTTTCTTTTCTTTTTGATGAGCAGTCCGAGCTGCATCTTCTGCCTCAGTGCTGTCCTGAACAGCAGAAGATGCTCATCCTTCTTACTTAGTTGGACTCTTTCTCAGTTGTCCATATCTTGATTGTACAGGCCCAAAAAACAGAAAGTGGAAGAGACTTAGATTAACAACAGTGAAGTCAAGGTTTGAAATTTATTAAGCACGCAGGTGATGGGGAAATGGCACAACCCTCAGTTCACTATTCTACCCAAACCACCCATTGCCTACAAGATGTTCATAGCTTTCCAGAGGGCAAGAAAAAAGTAAAAGCAATCATGAAATATACTTTAAGAAACCTACCACCAAGGATGTCAGATACCATCAGAACAAAATGAAAAAAATAAAGTAAAAAAAATTCTATGCAAGCATATATAAAAATAGATTGTGCATAAGGCAGTCTAGAAGAACCTGTTTCCACTACACTTACAACCCAGTGAAAAGAAAAATACTAGCAAATTAGAAATTACTTTGCTATTTTAACTGCAACTTAAAACACCAAAGACAAGTGCCATTTTAGACACCAATAATACTATCCAGCAGTTCTAGGGTATTGCACTATCAAATACTGAGAGATCTGAGACAAATTCTCTATCTTTTTCTCAGTTAGGAGACAAGCCTCTGTGTATTCTTCACTTACTCGAAATCAAATTAAAATGAGTACATTCTGCCCCTTGCTGAACTTCTCACATTCAAACCCCCAAGCTTTTTCCATTATCTCAATGATGGAGTTCTCTTTAGTTGGATCAGTCAGTCACTCAGCCGTCCCCACCCCACTCCTTTCAAGGACAGTTGCAAATTTGTTTTACCTGTTGTTGCATTTTAAATTTGAAAACCTAAATGGCTTCCAACAATAGCGCAATATAAAGCTATATAGATGTCTCTTGCTCTATTTCCTCAGGGTGAGTCATCTAAATTGCTAAAACAGCAATGACATACACAAGTAAGAGTATTAATGTCCTTGGTGGTGACAATTCAATAAAACAAGCAAATTAGACACTACGGGGTAAGTGAAGTGTTGCATATTTCCTTGTACTTTTAGGAATATTTTTTTTAATTTGATGAGTGTGCCCCCTTTCAGTTCATTTCATTAACCTGATTATAATAATTTTGAGTCCAGAACTTCAAGTATTGGGTTGGTATTTGTAGACATATATATGATCAGAGAAGCCTGTAATTTATAGAACAGTTATTCCCTCTCAGGGTTTGTACAAGACTATTCTCATAGGATGGGTCTAAAAGAATCTAAGTAAGGAAGCAGTTTAAAATTAACTGTAGAAACACATAGACTTGACACAGGCCTTCCACTGCACTAATCTCACCTTTCACTAATGATTTGGCTAGATGCCTACTGCATCTAATACGCAGCTAGGTTGAAAAGGGTTGCCCTGCTTTGAGGTACTTCCTTTTCACTCATTTCTTCTGTGAATGTGTGCTTGCACGCATGTCCCTGCCAGCTTCTGAGTTGAGCAGCTGATTTCAGTCCAAGTTTGTCCAAATAAGGATTGCAAACAACTCTCTTGGTGGGTCATAACTCCTTTTTTTCCATATAGCCCCTTAACTGGACTAATAAAGTGATTCATTTTGCTGGTTTAGCTCCCAGATAGACCCTCTTGCTGGGATGCCTTAAATGTGCACTGGTTCCCTGAGCTTGTTTAACACTCCATGCTGTCCTAGCTGAATTAGCTCAACTAGTCTTGAACAAGTAGTAAGGAATTGTATAAAAAAATGGAGGGCAACTGCAAATGTTCTAAATTCCGGCACGGTTAATGAAAGCAGTCTGCAGGTAGAAGATACAGAGCCTTCTAATGCTCTGAACAAAGGAAAAAATTCTGCTGAAAGTTTTCTCAAATACAGAATCATGTGGAGTGTCAGATCCAAGTGAGGATTCTCTGTTGTAACCTCAGACAGGCAATGAAGCGGTAAAGACTGGCAAACAGAGCAGCAATCACAACTTACACATTACACATTTCTTGCAAACACTGAGGATTTCGATGCACTGGATGCTTCCTTTCTAGGTCTTGCAGCTATTCTCAGCCATGTAGAGAGGAAGCTATAAAGAACCAACAACAGAGCTGGATCCTGCATTACCTACTCACAAGGATAAGTAAAGCCTTGCTTAATTTCTGCAGTTCTAAGGGATGGTTTTTGTTGTAGCCATTATCCATTCTTTAGCAGCTGAAACACTAAGTGCATGTGCCTGACCAAAACACAAATGCCTGAGTATGAATTTACATTTCACAGGCAAAATGGCGTTCTGATTTCTCTTTTTTTACAGATGCCTATGAGACATAGACAATGCTGAGAAAGAGTTTGGAAACAAATGAGGAAAATGCCCTCAAACCTCTGCTATTGCAAGACCACTAAACACACTTCTGACTCAGGCTGACAGCTGCCAAAATCTTGGAGGCAGCGGTGGGCTCTGGGTGTTGGATTCTTCCCATGTTCCAGCAGACAGAACTGTGTGCACACTTGTGAAGAACAGAAATACAGAGAACGACCTAACCAAATTGCCAAAATTTTCTTCTATTATGAATACTCTGCAAGGCTCTGGGTTTTGCACATTTATTCCATCAAAAATCAACAGATTCCAAAGGATAAAGTGATTCTAAGGTTTTCAGACCATGCTGTTTATGGGAAGCCACTGATTAGCAAATGTCAAGGAAGTTATTAGGAGATTCCAATCCTATCAAAACATAGCAAAGGAAAGTATCTTGTTTCTATGGTCAAAAAGGTGCCACAACAAAGACACCTTTTTTCAAAGGGGTATTTTTTAGGGGAAGAACAATAAGGTAGTGAGGCTGTCATTGCCACTGTAATTATGAAGCAATTGGGTTTGAGAGATAAGGTTCAGAACTAGAGAAACCACATATAGCTGTTGGCTGAAATTTTCCAATTCACCCAAAATTGCTTTCAAAATTTCTCTGATGGTAAGGAGTGTATTTGTAAATCAACTTTGAACTGATTAATAATAACCACTCTGCTCTGTATTAGCATCATTCTTCCATCTGACTTTTTTGTTTTGTTATCTTTTTGTTTGTTTTGTGATGAAGGAAGTTTAGCAGGACATGCAGCACATGAAATGAGTTTTCAGACTGCAGTATATACATCACTCCAGAGTGGCAGAAGACATAGCACACACCCAGGCTGAAGTTCCGTGAATGACAAGCTCCATGCGTGACCACAGTTGCCACTGAATGTGTTACCTAAGGGAAAAAAAGTATTGGAACCTCTAGTTTACGGTGTGCTAATGCTTTCAGACTATGTCTGCAAGACACATCCTTTTTCATTTCCAAAAGAAAGAAACACTGTATACAGGCATCTAATAAAATGCTGTTTAGCAGCTGTTTGATACATCCTACACAGTGACAAGGGCTAGATAGTTTCTAACAGGTTACCCCATAGTGACAAATAGAAAAACTTCCTTGTTTTTATCATTAAGTAAGGAAGAATCTATATCACAGAGTTTGACAGGACTTAAGTTCACACATTATTTATCCCATTATAATTTGTGATGTTGACAGTAAGTTTGGACATGGCAATAGAAGTTAAGGTTTCATTTTTTCCTCTTAGAATGTGTCTGAAATATTTACAGAGTCAGGAGATATCTTTATTTCTGGTGTGCTCTTCAGCAAGCCTCTAATTGCATTCAGCTTTAGGATCAGATCAGCTCAGAAGGAACACTGCACTTTGATTTAGCAAAATGAATTCTGGTAGATGGCCAGAATTTGAATTTTGTGAAATATCATTAGTTATCCTCAGAAGTGCCGTCTTTGTGCTATTCTGAGGTCTGAATATTTAAATGAATTAGAAAGGAAGGAGATCTCAATTTGCCAAAAGACTATGCAGCTGGAGAGTGAGACTTGCACATCATTGCCAAAAGACAGAGCAGAGCATGTCTCTTTATATAATAACATGAGGTTTTAATGAGATACACAGAGTTTGGTGATAACATTTTTTAAATGGATGCTATCAGCTCCACTTGTGACAAGAAAGCAACTGATGGCAACTTCCAGATACTGTATGGGCTTCCTTGAGTCTATCATCATTAGACTTGTCGACGGTAAGCATTTTGATTGGAAGCAGTGATGTGCACACTGTTGACTCATAGTGGATTGTGTATGTTAGGCTTGCATTATGGTTGCTGTCTGTGACATCCAGTCAGGCTTTGACTTTGCTCAGGACACAGACAATTGAAATTTTCCAGCACCTTCTGTGTACTAACCCTGTATAAATAGAAAATTACAGCTATAGATGAGTCAGCCAGTCTTCCTGACCCCCAAGTACTCCTAAAAGAATAGATCTCAGGCAGATTGAAAGATCATCAGACTATCCCATGGTACAAACATAAAGCTCATCTCAGACCAAGGAGATCACTCAAGTCAATGATAGCTTTGCAGTGAGAAATCTCTGAGACATAAGAAGAAAACTCTCTAACCCTGGAATCATGCAAATGTTCAGCCAACTAATGAGAAAGGTTAAGGTCTCAGAGGTCAGAAGTCACAGACTGGGTTCTCTTGAATCTGCCAAATCATGTTCCCCCATTACTCAACACCTGTTGTGGGACCAAAAAAAAAAGTCATTTATCTGCACCAGAGTAATTCAGCTGAAATTTTATTCTCAAAGGGAAATTGTAACGAAGGACATTTGTTTGAGCACACAGCGGCACTGGCAGAATATTGCTTCAAATGCTGGGCTTCAACTCACAGTTCTTATTTGTATTTTAAAATCTATGTGCCCTGACCTATAGTGAGGTGAGAAGAGTCTTCAGGTCTGATGTCTACTCTTGACATGAGGACCATGGGATACAGAGAAGTTTTGGCAAAGGCAAAGCAGACTCTGTAAAGGTTGGCCTGGCAGATCTGGAAGTGTCATACCTTCAATTCCATTCTTCCTTGGTTTACAGAAGAATCTCCCAAATCATTCCTTGACAGCTGGAGTCTGTGATTATGTTGTGAATGCTACTGGTGAATACACAAAATATACAGTCTTTTATACTAAATTTAGAGCACACTAAGTTCTTAGTAAAGCAATCTTTTATTATAAGGTTATTCAGCACAATTTATTACTGACATTCATACAGTCTCATCACTATTACTACAGTTTCAAATTGTTTTCTAAAATAGTCATAGAATTGAACTATTTACAACGTATGCTGATTTGTACTCCTTGGCACTTTCAAGACTCACTGGTTTTTATCTTTTCAGATTTTAATTTGACAATGAACTTTGATTGTAAACTTGTTCATTACAATAAATGGCCTTCACATACGCATTTATTCTACAGTTTTCTGTCTTCAATTTCTGAAACAGTGCCAAGACATTTCAACAATAATACCTAAAGTATTGATTTTTAAAACTAGGGGGTTTTGTTCATTTTGTACTCAAGGCAAATGAAGCAGAGAAAACATACCCAAATTGCTATGAACCATCGTCCTGAAGTAACTGCTTTGTTGAAACCCATGTTCCATCTTCTTAAATTTTGTGTTCTCTCATTGCCACATATACAATCTTTGTTTCTTTCTCCTACTATGGTAAATAACTTATGGACTTCAGATAAGAAGACATCATTATGAGATATCTAACCATATTTCCAGCTAACAGATATTCAGTTGTCATCCCACAGTGGTTTTTAAAAATACAGAAAGAAAGATAAAATGGGTATGATTATAATAGAAGACATTAAAAAATACCCCAATATCTTCTGGAATTGCTAATGACCAAGTCACATGCAGACTGTAAATCATATAAGCTCTCCATTTTTTTCCAAATGTGAGTACTTGCTGATTGTAGAGAGTCAGAATTATCCCTTTCAGTTTGATTTTCTTTAGGAAGACAGAGAAAGTGAAACATCCCTCCTTCCTGTACTGTGCACAGAGTTGAAAGCAAGAAGGAAACTACTTCGGTTTGAAGAATACTTTTGTCTTGTGAATTTTAAGTTATATTTCTAAATTTAAAAGTATGCATTGAGTCAGTTTCCTGCAATGCAAGTCTTACTTTTTAAGCAGTTCTCTTGTTCTGTTTTTATTTTGCACTTATTGCTTCTTAGGCTGCTCCACAGACAATAACCTAACAACACTGATTTCAGAGAGTTGGATGATAGGCAAGTTCTTACATTAATGTTTGGACAAAGGAATAAATTTTGGTATTTGTCTTCGTAAAAAAGACATTTTTTACATCCTTATACTAAATAATTTTTGAATATTTGCATGAATTCAAAGTCAAATGGCTTCTTTGGGGTTTTGTGGTTTGTTTTTGTTGGTTGGGTGGGTTTTTTGGTTGGTTTTCATCTTTTACTGATGCATCATCTTACATCAGCTGCAATAGGTGCATCTGCACATTATTTTCCACAACAGTAAAAGAACTTCAGGGC
Source organism: Cettia cetti (assembly GCA_013401135.1). Taxonomy (NCBI): domain Eukaryota; kingdom Metazoa; phylum Chordata; class Aves; order Passeriformes; family Sylviidae; genus Cettia; species Cettia cetti. The sequence goes on from VZUI01086861.1 coordinate 37,478, forward strand.
ATAATCAAAAGTATATGGCTGCATGAAAGGCAACTTCCTTGTATTTAAATCCCCTTCAATGATGAGAAAAACAGAAGCAGTTATGCAGCTGTAAATCATAAACAGAAAATTTCTAGTGCTTCTTACCATGAACACCACAGTCTCCACACAAGACTTCTTTAAAGTTCACTGGCATAGTTCATTAAAGTAGGTGATTTTGTCTGATCAACTATTCTCTTCATAATTTTGTTGAGCATTTTTGAAGAAATATTTTCTCCCCAGGTAGTATCATAAAAAAACCCCACATGCTAGCAAGAGCTTGGGTCAGACAAGGTGACCCATTGGGCTTAGAGGCAAATCAAGGTGGAAAAGTCCCTCAGAATGTCACAAGGCAGTGTTCATACAAAGGGTTACAGGGATGCTTTTTATTGTACCCCTCTCATTACAGAAAAAAAAGTTTAAATTCCTCTCACCATTGTCACTGAGCAGCTCACTGCAATACCTATGGAACTGACCCAGAACAACGTGGACAGTCCTGAAAACATCAGTGATATAAAGGAATCACAAGAAGTTAATGATAGTCTTCATAAACAAAACTTCAGTGAGACTGAGAAAACACCAAGCTTAAAAACCCGACAGTTTTAACACCTGGAGTGTTTATCTAGCTTACTTATGAATAACATTTATTTAGAGAAAAGCAACGTTGTGTCAATCAGTCAAGACAATTACTTGGGAAGTAGCCAGAAAATTTCAATTTCTGAGGTGAAATCTTCATTTACAAAAGTTTGCGCTGCAGCAGTATGGCACCATTCCACCTCACGTCTTATGTTTTCTCTGGGTATTGTACTTTAAGCCTATTTGCCCCGGATGAGCCATGCAGTGGGGCTTCTGCGTGAAAAGGAACGTCTGACTTTGTGGTTCCCACTTCAAGTGTTGGCCATCCATGTATTGTGAGCTTCGCTGGTATACCTTCACTGCCCATGTGGTACAAGTTAAACAGGATCCTGGTGATTCAAATTAAAGTTTATTTTAGTGCTTAAGTGCTGCCATCCACATTGCTCAGTGGTAGGTCAGTGAGAAATAGTCCTCTGGAACAAGACACCCATCAGGAGGTGGAAAGCCTCACTCACAAGAACCCAGCTATTATCCTGCCAAAACTGTGCATTTATAGCCCTGCCACTCAGAAGATAAATGTCGATAAGCATATTATTATTCAGAATTGGTTAGCACTCGATTAACTCAGAAGGTAATAGCAGTCCTGACAAAATTAAACCCTCATTTACAAATTTTAATTTACAAAAGCTGTTCTTTCAAACAAATAACCATTAGCACAACAAAATGCAAGGGTTCCCCACACACTGTACTGCTCACCACTAACAAAGCCCCCACAAAGCTCTCTCCAGGCTCCCAGCTGACCTGGTAGGACAGTATTGTCTGGGGAGCTACTCCAGCAGCCCACTGGCACGAGAGTGGCATGCACATACATTTAATAACCAGCAAAGGTCCCCAGCATTTTCAGTGAACACTACTGGGCCTGCTTTGACTCAGCAGTGTGCTGAGGAAACTATTATTCATGTACTCTAAAATGCTCTTCTGTATGTAACCTGCCTACCACCAGCAGCACAGAAAAAAGGAGAGCAACCAGGAGGATTACGTGGGAGAAACTGGAAACAGCAGGAAAAAAACTGGAAACAAAGAATGAAAATAACTTATTTTTCTGAATTTCTGAGCAATGCTGTGAAGAGTTAAGACACCAACTTTTCCTACACTTCTGGGAACCACAGTTTGTCATCACACATATGCCTGTGGAAAGTTGATTCTCTGTAAAAATATGGCAAAACATTCATGTCTAGTGTACAATTCCAGTGCTCTGACCATTTGATGGCCTGGTGCCTGCAGCTCTCATAGTGTTTCCCCAATTGCCAACATAACTGCAAGACAGCCAAGACCCTTTGCTCTCCTTTTGTGATCTCCCTTAAGACTCCAAGATATTCTTCTCAGAGCAGGTATTTACTTCTTTGAATTGTTTTGTTTTATTATTTTTCCTTAGAGGAAAATTCAGGACTTTGAAGGACTTTGTTAATTACTCGTAGTGGTTTCATGTTCACTAATTTTGACCTTTCCCAGCCAATGCATCATTTGTGTGATGGTTTGAGTGTCTTTTCTGCTGTGAGATAGGATTAGGAGGAAAAAAAGGCAAGCAGGCCCAAACTTAAAGGTACAAAGATAGATTTATTAGCACGGACTAAAAGAAGAAAATATGACTCAAAAAGAAACTTTCAAAACACTCTTCCTCCCCCCACAAGTGTTCACTTTCCCACAAACAACATAAAGAGACAAAATGCAGAACTGTAGGTCAGTACCACTTACAAAACAGTCTTTCATCAGTTCATTGGGAGAGGAGCATCTCTTAGAGCTTCCATGGAGATTCCCCACTAAAAACATGGAACAGTTCTCTTGTGGATCTCATCTCTCACAAAAACAGCTGCCCAAGAACCTCCCTTTGTTAATTCCCTCCCATTAGCAGCTTTTCCCAATACTGCACATGGGTCATGCCTGCTTATTTTGGGTACTGTTTAAGGGTACCTCCTCTAGTACAAAATATTCTCTTCCATCTCCAAAATCATCTTCATCTTTAAAACTAGAGATCCCCTTTCTTCCTAGGAGCGAAAGACTTCAATCCGCACCTTTTAACGAGAGCCATGCATCCCCCCAACAGCGTTCATATGTTACAGGAAATAATCCATTCTCCATGGTTTCTCAACAGAACTCCAGCCAAACGAGGCAACTCGTGACTCCTTTGTCCCACTTAAAACTTTCACTCTCTCTTCGCTGACTTCATGCTGTGTCCTCTCTACATTCACTCTGCCCCTTTTCTTCTCGCTCACAGAAGCGTTAGTTCTCCAGAAGTTTCATTTGTGTCAGGAAAGAGTTAAATCTTGCCCAAGTCCTGTCTCCCTGGCTCCGGGTGTCAGATTTCAAGGCTGTGCTGATGGGAGGGGCGGAGGTCATCTCCCCCTTGCCCTGGCCAGTGGTGGGCAGCTGCCAGCAAGCTGAAACCTGGCTAGATGTTGGCAGCCATGGCTTTTCCTCGCCTCCCCTGCTGCCAGCTGCCCCTGCCCGGCCATGGTCTGGCCCCACAAGCCCGGTGGGGCAGCGGGGCCTGGCCCGGCCTGCCCGGCTGCCGCAGGGCCCGTGCTACCTACTGCCAATCCAGAAGGAAAAGGCCCAGCTTACGCAAGCAGGATTTTATATGGGTATATCCAAAAGTCACATTCAGCTTCCTCAGTGGTCAAACCATGTCAGTATGAAAAAAAAAAAAAAATGGCCTCTAATAGGTGCCTGTCCATTCCACAAGGAAACAACAGGTCCTTACAGGGCAGTATTCCTCTTTAACTAAAACCAAGCTGTGTTAGCCCATGACACTCATTAACCAGCAAAATTGTTCTCTGTTTTTCAGGCAGCAGATCCTGACTTTGGTGGCAATGACTGAAGTAGCTGTCTCTCCACACAGAGGAAGCACTGTCATTTTCTTCCCTCTTCCTCCCCAGAGGTGTGTGGGAGTGTGTTGCCCCAGCCCCTGCCCCTCAGTTTCCCCTGCACCAACAGCTTTCTTTGCTGTCCCCATCCAAATACACCAATGCAGTCTGGGAAACAGGACCAGAACCCCATTAAAGACCTTCAGAACATGGCACAACCTTCCGCTTGGATCTGCTGGTCCCTCTGCCCTCCACCCTGTGGGGAGGGCTAAGGCCAGGTATGCCCTCCTCCGTCTGGCTGGATTTCTCTGCACCCAGAGGAAGATATCAGTGTGATTTTGTTTCCTCCTCTGGGTTTTTAAAAAAGTATAGCTCAGATACTCTGGTGCATGAATTCATTCATATGGCCTTGCTACCAGGAAGATAATTTATGAACACTTTGATTTTGTTTGCTTTCAGCTAACTGCAGTGTCATCTTATCTACCCAAATTCAGTCTTCCAGGGAATCCTGAAGGAGTGTGCCAAGCTGCTATGGTTATGGCTTTGCTCCAGAGGAAGCAAACCTCTGCTGACTGCTGCGTCAGCACCAGAGGGTGCACAAAGTGGGGTGTGGCTCCGGGGCCAGGCAGAGAAAAGCCCCCTGCTCCCCAAATCTCACAGGGAGACAACTCAAAAAAGGCAACAACTGTCTTAATAATCATCTTTGCTCAGGGATATCCCAGTGAAAGGGCAAAGCAGCAGTCAGCTTGTTACCCTTGGCACTTCTGTCAACTAAAGGTAACTCTCAGATGTGGCAAAGCTGTTGGAACATTAGTACACATCAGTGCTTTGCTTTTTAAGCCTATTGCTTTGTGGCAATCAGCCTGGACATAATTAATAGCACCACCTGCAGTACACCTCTTCAGCAAGGGAAGCTGCTCACCACAGGTCACCCTGCCAGGCCCCTTTGGCACAGGGCTGCACTGCTGCAAGCTGCAGTCACCCAACACGAGCCCTGCTCTGAGCTCCTCACTTCCCACCCCCGACTGCAGCAATCTGCAGGGGTGTCTGTGCTGCTGAGGATTGTGGTGATAGCAATCACATTGCTCTGCTCAAGGCTTTGTGCTATCACACTGCTTTCTTGAGCCAGCAGTTCTGCAGCCCCCTTTTTCTCAGAAGCTATGTGATAAAAACAACCTCCTCAAGGTTACACAGCTCACTAGTGACAGTCAGAGAAATAAATTTTTACAATTGTTGGCCATGCTGGTCCCTGGCCTTTTAGGCATTTTCCACCTTCCTCTCAAATTTCACTGTCTCCCTTCAGGGAACCTAAAGGTTTGCAACTGGAAAGGGCAAGCAAGAGCAAGCCAGAGATAAGCAAAGGCAAAACAGAGGGGTGCCCTTAGCATGCCTCCTCTCCACTGATATTACTGTCTTAACACAGCAATGCAAAAATATAAAAGCCTCAAGTTCTCCTGCAGAGTAGCTGTAACAGCCCCTGGAGGTGGAGAAAAGCCTACAGGGAAAGTCCAGCAACAGTTCAGCTGATAATACAGCAAAGGAATAGCAAAACATAAGTCTGCAAGGACTGTAAAGGCAGGCAACAGCAAGCATTGCCCTCACTTGCAAATACCACGACTCTGTTAGATCTCAAAGCATGACCATGTGAATGAGAGTCCATCTTCTTGTAAAATATGGAAAAAATCAATCCCATCCTCTTTTCAAAGGAGAATGGAAAGCAGCTTTATCTAAATACAAGTATTTTACCACCATTCAAGTTATACCTCTACTCATAAACTTTTCATATATGCATTTTCATAATGAATCATGATTAATATTTTATAATTAATTCTGCAAGACAAATTAAGAACATTTTAATAACTAATACATGCCAGCCATTCTCAACATCTGCACGAAAATGTGAACACATTCAGTCATATGTCTGCTGTTAATACAATCTTTAAATACACCCTGATACAACAGTATTTTCCTAGAGTCACATCTTCTCTTAATCCCCTGTAGCTGTGCAGAATTGACTGAGGTGATCTGTGAGCCAAATAAATGTGTTGCATTACAAAAGCTGTTAACATCCAGAGCATCATTTACAAAATTATTTGGGGGTTTTGCTTCTTTTTTTGTCTGACACTAAAATAGCACGGTGACATTACAGCTAAAATATTATATCATATATAGTATATATATGAAGTACCATATTTTCTGTGTGTCTGTTACATACAGTGTATATGCTTGCATTATATATCCACTACTTTTGGTATATTAACTGGTTTTCAACCTAACTACACTGAGAAATATTCCATAGTACATACATGACCTCGCCTTTCAAAGCTAAGGGTCATGCCTCTGTCACACTCACTCTGGCCTTTGGCACCTCAGCCCTAATTAGCTCTCTAGGAGATTCTCAGCCAGGTTCAGAATGCTTAAAAAAACACCCCATGTACCATGGACACTCTAATTAATTTCAATAATACCAATTTAAAAATTACTCCCTTCCAGGTGCACATTTATCATCTTTGTGAGGTTTCATTAAAAATTTCGTCCTGGCCACTCACTTCATAAACAATGAAAATAAAACTAGATTGACTCTCACAGGCTAAAAAGAATTTTTCAGGTCAATTTTGTGGCGTAGGAAATTTAGCATCTTTTTTTACAGATGGTTATAAACATATATAAAGAGATGTTTTACTACATATGAGAGCTAATTGTTAAAAAACCCCCAGTAACAATAGTTTCTCTGAAACTTTCATCTGTGAAAAATATAATACTTGGTACCTTGCATGTATGCCTGTTATTTATATTTCCTGTGCAATGATGAAACAAAGCATTTTTATTTAGTTTATAGTTTTCTTTGAATTTACTATGCATTGCTTAATATTCAAGGAACTCTTCAGTCATATACAGTACACGTCATATTGCTGTTGTGATATATGATACAGCTTCAACACAACTGGCACTAGGAACTGAAGTGGCAACCTTTATTATCAAACAGTCCCTTCATGTGTCTCTACAGCTTGAACGAAGGAAACAAGCCCCTCAATGAGTAGACTCATATTCAAGATACATCAAGCACATGTCCAACAAATTAAGTAAGCACAATGCTAGGGAATCTAAACTAGTAAGAACTTGCGTTATAGCCGTTTCATATTTGTTCACCCATTGCCAAGCAACTGGCAATACCAATGAGAACTGAGGAGAGACAATCCACTGCATGCTATGCAACTGAGCCTCCAGCTCCTTTGAGCTCCTGTCAAACTGTCTTCCTTTCTGTTCCTAAAAATAACCTTTGGCTGTGTGGTAGGTCCTGAAAAGGAGACAGAAAAGGGTGAAATTATTCTGCAAACACTCTGTTTTCTTTTCAATAAATGAAATCAAACTGAGAAACAGTAATATGTCTACAAGGAGTGTGTGCTACTATCCAGGCACAGAAGCACCCTAACCCTGGGAGGCCTGAGCCCAGGGATTTTGGGGACAGGTGAAAAGGCCTCAGCAGCATGGCCTAACAAAGCATGCAACGCACTGTGGCAGGTAGCTGTGCCTGGTTTCAGCTACACTATTTATCTCAGTAGCTGTTACAGTGCTGCTTTTGGATTCAGAATGAGAATGGTGTTGATAATTCAGTGATTTTTTGGTGTTTCATTAAGTCATGTTTATCCAAAGCCAAGGACTATTTTTTCCCTTGTCTCATGCTCTACCAGTAAGAAGGTATGCAAAAAACCCAACAAATTGGGAGCGACCTTAGCCAGGACAGGTGACCCAAACTGGCCAAAGGGATATTCCACACCACAGAATGTCATGCCCAGTACATAAACTGCGGGAGTAACCCAGAATCTCGGCCAATCTGGGTTCAGGAGGAGGGTATGGCATCTGTCAGCGGGCAGTGAACAATTGCATTGTGCATCATTTGGTTTTTCCCGTTATTATTATTATTATTATTATTATTATTATTATTATTATTATTATTATTATTATTATTATTATTATTATTATTA
>VZUI01086862.1:0-45857 GCA_013401135.1 Cettia cetti
AAGGGAAGGGAAGGGAAGGGAAGGGAAGGGAAGGGAAGGGAAGGGAAGGGAAGGGAAGGGAAGGGAAAGGAAGGGAAAGGAAGGGAAAGGAAGGGAAAGGAAGGGAAAGGAAGGGCACTCTTTTCTTGTCCCTCCTTCACCCCATCATCATCACCTTCACCCTCTTTCTCAGACCATTAATCTCTTGCTCCACTCAGAAAATATTCTTCTTCAGCCAGGTGGTTGTGGCCCTGGAGCAGGGCTGGCAGTGGGAGCAGGATCAGGCAGGGTGCCCTGCCTGCAACAAGCCCTGGCCCAGCATGGGGCAGTAACAGGCTCTCTGTTGCACCCACACCAGAGTCTAGTTAAATACATGGAGTGGTATCTGGGGACACATAATTTTAAGGTAGCTGCCTAGTCTGAACTAGTCATCTCAGCTTCTTCTCTGGTCAATGTGGAGAGTCTAAGGGAGTGTCTAAGGTGGGAGGGGTGGCTCTTCCTTTGGAGTTGTCTGCATACCTATGGTGAAGTGACCTCAGACAATCCGCTCTGACTAGATATCCAACTTTCAGACAACTAGAGCTGCATAATAGAAATACTTCTCTAGGGCAAAAAGATGAATGGAGGATAAATAATTGAGAATGATGGATCATTTGCCCCTTGAGAACTCAAGGTCTGTGAGCTCTTTCCACCAAGGATTTTGGAGTATTTTATTATTTTTTTTCTCAATAGACACATATTATTGTACCCTTCTCCTACAGGTGTCTGAATAAAGTACATATTTCCTGATATTATCAGCTAATGGAGCTCTTCACGTGCTAAATAGTTGGAGGCTTGCATTTTGGAGCTAGAGGCTTTGTAGACAAGTCCCATGGACCGTTCATTGTATGTGTCATTGCATGAACCCTGAATGAAATTTCTCAGCATGTAATGAGTTCACAACAAACCTGTTCCCATCTTAGCAACCAGGGCTGTGAGGATGCCAAAAGTGCTGAGGGAAGAGCTGGAGCCCAGACTCTGGCTAGAGCAGTGGGAGTTTTTTTGGAGCACAAGTGACAAGGCAATTCAGGATTTATGTTACAGAAAGGGCTGTGGTTGCACCTGACTCCTGCAATGAAATGCTGACCATTTTCAGAAAATCTGTAACTAACTGTATTAAGCCTGGAAGATTTAGCTGGAAGATTTGTCTGTCTGGCTGCTAACTGATAGAACAGAGAATTTATATTCCAATCTTTGATTACTGATTAGGCTTGGATGGCAACCTGTTCAACCAGGTTAGCAGCAAGGCCCTTTGAGGCATACTCAGTGTTGCACTTCTAGAATGGAGGAATTTAAACCAGTAAGTATAAGGAAATAATTCCTGAAGAGTCAGAGTCAGTGTTTTTTGGTGGGTTTTTTGTTTGTTTGGTTTGGTTTTCTTTTCCAATTTAATTTTTGGATGTAAGTCCCTATATCCTCCTTAAATCCTCAATGTATTTCTTCAGAAATGGTTATTGGCCAGTAAAACTTTTGTCCTGACAGTTGTATTAAAAATAGTATTTAATATGTATCAGAATTGAGATCTGAAACTCACTTGTATGAGTTGTTTCTCTTAGCTGGGAGCAACTGAACTGAGAGGCAGCACATCTCCAACCAGAGTATTTCCCAGCAAGATGAAATAATAGTGACTTTGAGCCAGAACTGAGACTGTATGAGATTGGAGCCTGGTGTCCTACTTTTTCTGCCAAGCAGAATCCTTTCCTTTTACAGCCCCTGTTATGCAGGTGGATAAAAGGCTGTTTTTTATGGCAACTGTTGTCACAGACATGGGGGAACTACTGATTAAGGCCCAAAGCTACGGTGCTAGGACTCTAGCACTGGTGTGCATAATGCAACCCAGCTGCAGTATTTATCAGGAGTGTGTTTCTGGGAAGTTCAACTGTTAGTGGTATGGTGGACAGAAAGGTAATTTTATCAAAAGATTTAGTGTTACAGAGAGGAATGCATGCAGAGAGTAAGAAAAAACACAGTGCAAATGCAAAGGGCAGTACATACATTTTGGAGGATGGAAAGGCAGGAACAGGACCATTAACAAGAGGAGATGCTGTCTTTTCAGAACAGATAGCCAGCATGAAAGACCTTGATGGCTTCATCTGAGACTGAAGCACCAATACAAGACTTTTAGTGTGCTGTCTCCTGAGACCTCTTGTTGAACACTTACATTTTCTTTGCATCGTCATGCCTGAGATACATTAAGGTTTATTGAACGTGCAAGATATTGGCACACTGTGATGACAGTGGCCAGCAGAGCAGGTCATTAAGTAGCTGGTGGTGGATCTCCAAAACATGGGGTGGCAAAGTGGCAGAGAACTGGGCATTAGTGCCCTGGAACTAAATTATATACAAGAAAGAGGATGCTCTTCTGATGAGTATGATGTGAAATGAAAACAGATGAAAGGTTTGTCAGCTCTGATCATACCAGTTATTTCTTGCTTGCTTTCAGAGCAATACCAGCATATTGAGTTGTGTGGTTACATGCAAACAGTAAGCATGCTCTGCAGTTTGTGTCAGTAGAGCTCATGAGAAGCCAGATCTCCATAATGAATATCTGTATGTGTGTTTGTATTCCTCAAGAGTGGAATGATCCCCATCAATTGCTGGAGGCAGGTTTGTTGCCAGGGATCTGGAGGCAGATTAGCTCACTGGCATCTCCTCACCTTGACAGTAGAATCTAGCCCAGAACCACTTCTTGGGTGCAATCTGTTTAAAAAGAGAAAAGACAGATGTTTTATTTATATCAAGAAATTTTGTACTTAAATGATGCATCCCAGTGAAACGTGCCCTCGAGGAATCTCTCTAGTGATGTCAGATGTTCACATGCCTCGTTGCTGCAGAGGTGGTGAAAAAGGAGTAGAAAAAGCCAAAGCAATTGGGAGCCTTCCCCCTGACAACACTGTTATTACTGCCCAGAGAGCATTACATTTTTGTCTATTCTCCCTAAAGCTCTGCTTCATGGCACTCCTCACGTGAGCAGTGAATTTCCATAAGTGAGTGGTGACCTACATTCGAGGCAGAAGCCTTGCTGCTTGCTTTCAGGAGTGTGCCCTGGCTGCCTTCCAGATTAAGCCTGAGATTCTCAGCATCTCAGCATTTCATTTCCTGGCTCATCCCTGTCGGGTTTTCTGAGGACTGGGTTCTCTGCAGAACATCTGCACAGAAAGGTCACAGCAAAAAGATGGTTGGAATGAATTTTTGTGGTAGCCTTAAACATTACTCTGACTGAAGCTATAAAAATATAGCCTATGATGAACAAAATCAATAGGCAGTTAAGAAAGCATCAGCCTGGTTAGAATCTGGGCTTGTAAAAATCAAGATTGTGATGCAGTCATTTTTTCAAACTTTGTCAAAGTCTCACCATTAAAAGAGTTCCTGAATTAAAAGTTTGGGCTTTGCCATGGATGCTTTGCCCTGCTGTGTACCTTATCACTGACAGGAGAAGCTACCAGCCTGTGAAGTGGTGTAAGAGTATTAAATAGCTTAACAAAAGTGCCATCACAAACCTTTTGTGTGGACAAAACATGAGAGTGTAAACTGAGTGCATGATGAATTTTTTAACATATTACGCAGCAAACTGGCTGTGAACTTCCTATTTATGGTTTGGGTTTTATTCTGCAAGTAATGCAGTTGTTGGACGTGCCACAGGGAGCTGTGGTAGGAGCATATGAATCACTAACATATTTCAAAGGAAAGCTCTGCTTTAAGTGTGGCTGTCCCAGTGGTGAGGTGGCATGGAGACCAGACAGACTAAAACCAAAGCAGAAATTAAATTTGTTGAATCTGCTCAGAGATAACCATTTCTAGAGAAATTTAGACCAGCTGTTCTTTTGGATTCACACAGTACATCTAGACAAATACTTCAGAATAAGCAGCACTGGCCTCATTAACATCCTCTATAGCTACAAGGGTAATTGAATATTAGGATGTGTTGCTTGGGCTCATGAAGAGAATTCCCTCTTCCAAATTATCTCTCTCTAATGTGAAAATGTGCAAGGGCTAAGGGAACACATTCCTGTCTGCTCCAGCCGATCACACTACATAACCACATAGAGAAAGACAAACAAATAAAAAGATCAAATCAAACTATCCACAAGGAAAATCTCTCCAAACTTACAGACCAAATACTGAAAATTCTGAAAATCCTGAAAATTTGGCAAACCAAGGGGAACTTTTCTTGGTTAGTGAACAAATAGGAAAAAATATGGGAATGAGTCATTAGGGTCAGGGCTAGTTCAGACTTCGGATCAACTGGAGTTTGTTTCAGGCAACTGATCTTTTCTGTGACACAGACAGAGGAAAGGCTGACAAGGCAGAATGAAAATAACAAGTGACCATGACTCCACAAGGCTCCTCTTTCCCAGTAAGCTGGCTAATTGCTGGGAGGCTTCTTACTGTGTGGAAGGGCTATCCTATGTTTTTTTCAGTTTCTTAACTTCAGCCAAATGCAGTAACCATACCTAAAGCTACTCCGGCATAAGAATAGATCAGGAGTAAAACAGCAGCGATGAAAAGCTTTGAGATTTTGCATGTTTTGACCCCAGGCTATTTCACTTAGCCAGGAGGGATTTCCCACCCTACTTTGCAGTAACCTTGCCTTCCAGAGTGCCTCATTTAGTATGGCTCTGCCTGACCAAGGGGAGTAGAGCAGGATTGTTCCTGTGGCAGCTGGCAGGGCAGTGTCCTTAGCTGCAGTCATGAGAAAGACCTCTGCTCTGGGCTTGGGCCAGGGAATGGTGTGGGGCCTGAGTGCTTTGTGGCTGAGAAATGCTGACCCAGTGTGACTGGGGCTGATGTTCAGTTTCCCTTCAAAACACCCCCTCTTTCACTTCCATTTCTGCTTTTGTGACTGCAATGCACAACTTTTACTTATTTCTCTGTCTTGCGCTGTCGGCTTCACATTTTCTTTCTTCTCCCTCAAGTCTTTTCTTTGCTTGTTCTGTCTTCTCATTCTTGTTCCGTGTGTTTCCCCTCTGGGCGTCTTCAAAAATTGCTGCTCCCACCCTCCATGATCAGCTCTCAGTGGTCCTCACCCTTCTGGAACACTGAACAATGTCAGGAGCTCAACCACTGCAACAAACCTGGTGGATGAACTTAATCCTGTCTATTTCTCTGGTTGCTGTGCTACAGAAAAGGCTGTTTTGTGCATGAAGATCTAAGGCTTACCAACCATGTTTTACCTGGAGGAATGTAGCAGCCAAACCAACACCATACTAACACTAGCTTTTAGGTGCAATACTAACATGGGTTGCTAGGTCCAAAGCCGAACCAGGATTTTAATTTGCAAAATAAACAAAACTGCATAACTGCATTGTTCAGTGTAGAATTCACTGTTCTCATTTTTGATGAAAAAGCATGGCAAACTGAAAAACAATACTGCCACCAGGCACAGCATGAAGCAAGATAAAGACGAATAATATTGGGCTACTTTCTTTTCCTAATTGCCTGGGGAAATCACCTAAAGCAAATTTGGATGCTAAAAATGTTTGCAAGGATAAAAATATCAAGCAATTTTCAGTTAAAAAAAAGATGCCAATGCTCTGAAACTTTACTATTTCCTCAGTGCTTAACAGATAGTCTGCTGGGGTTCCATCTCTCCTCCTGGTAATGTGAGAGTAAAAGTTTTTCTGAAAAAGAACCAGCATGTACTTGTGTCCTCTCTCACTATTCAAGAAATGTTTCTCCTTTTAAAGCAAAAGAGCATATTTTACTGATTGCTGTAAATTCAGAAGTCACGTGTTGGTATCAGCAATCCATACCTTGCCATAATTAAACCTTCTGTTTCCTCCCTATCCAGTCTGCTGGACTGAAACACAACTCTATCATTGGCATCCCTTCGTCACATTTGTATGAACTGCAAAAATACCCACTAAACTGAGAGCAGGCATTATATAGCATTAATAAATATAGACCACACTTGGACATCAATAGAAAACTCATCTGGGAATATTCCTTATAATAACTCTTCCTTGAATCTACTTTGGCTTTTTAAAGAAAAAATCAAATTGCCACCTTGATTTCTTTTAGGCTGTGGTTCTTTTTTAATCAATCCCAAAACCCCAGTGAGTGAAGGAATATGAGATAGACCAAGTCTTCTCAATATGGGGAGTGTAGAATAAATTTCAGATGGATGAGGGAAAATACACCTCACCTTTGTTTCCATTCTTTCTTCCCTGGTCTTTGTGGCCCCTTTCCCCCTTATTAGCCATAGGATGAAGTTCCAGAAAGAGGACATGAGGAAAGCTCAGGATTTGTGTGGTACCTCCCCTGTGAGATGGCATGGCAAGCTGAGATGGGGGTCATAAAAGCTGTATCTGCCTAGCAGTGCTGAAGCAGCCCCACAGGGACTTGCCCCTGGAAGGAGGAGGCAGCTGATGGGATCGGGTGAGAGTGTAGAGAGCTCCTGCCAGCTGCAGGGATGTGTGGCACACGGGCCAGGGCACCAGGCTGAGCTGGAGTCAGCCTCACTTTGAAGAAACTGGTGATGGCAGGAGTTTAAAATGTTATCTTTAATACAGACCTGATCGTTACTTAGGAACATTGTAAATTTTTAACCCATTACTTAATCAGTTCATGTGGATTGTACAATATGAAGGAAACAGAGGCAGGTGTGGGCAAGACTGTGTGGTGCAAATCCAAATTACGTCTGAAATGGAGATTCACTCTTCCTCCTTTCCTTGCCTCCCCTTTGCCAGCACCCTGACTGCAGGGTGCAAAGATAACTCCTTTGTTTGGTATGGTGAACATTTCACTTGTTCCATTATGTGGGGAAGCAAGGCATCCCAATGCAGGGAGACCACGATTCTCAGCAGTGGCATTGGTGCACCAGTCAGATGGCCTGCAAAACTCTACTCATGTAAAAAATGACAATCTGATTCTGAACAGTCTCTCTTCTTGCATCCACAGGGTGTATATTACAGACAGAATTAGCACGGATTTCTTAGGGGTTTTTTTTTGTATTCTCAATAATTCAGTAACTACTCAGTTTGTTTTAGGAGATTGGAGTTCTAAGCTTGTTCAAAAAAACAAAAGGAACACTGTTTTTTCTACCACTTTCTTGACTACTCCGTGCAATGCAGTAACCTGGCTTAAACACTGTGATAATGATTTAATTGCCTACACACGACCTGCCAATGATGCTTTAAAAAAACCACATTTTTCTTGGGTTTCCTGGATCTCCGTCTCAGTAGCCTAAGTGATGGCCTCAGAAAAAGAAAGGGCAGGTTGTTTCTCTCTTTTATAAAAGACTTATTATGTTAGGAGCTGGACAATTCTCAGGGACCCAAGAGGTTAAGGATATGTGAGAGCAGCAGTGCAGGGTCTTGCCACTAACACTGTTTGCTTGGATCCTGCTTCTCAGACAGAACTGCAACTTTGTTTGTGTCTGACTGACATGTATATCTGACATGCAAAGCCAGGATTTGTGCATGCACACACATCCCTGTTGCACGAAGAAATGTAAAATTCGTTGAGACATAAGATTTCTACCACATGCAATGACTGAATTTCTACACTATGATAATGCTAGGTTTACATATGACTTTCCTTGATGCTTTGCAGATTAGAAAGATAAAACAATATGTTTTGGAAGATTTCAGAGCAGGAAATTTGGTGCCTAAGGATGTGAGAATCACTATTGTACACAAAAAGCCAACGACCATGTGTGGGTGGGAAGGAAGGTCAGCCTGTTCCTTATGCAAAATCATGATCAATAAGAGCAGAGTGATGGCTGGGGTGCGAGAAGGGGGTTATGCTGCAAAGAACTGGGATAAGTGAGCAGCAATAGCTGCTGTCATTATAAATCAGTTCAGATTTTAATCATCGCTGTATACCACAAGAAAGAAGCTGTTTATCTCTTGTTTCTCCCTCCCAAACTGTCACCAGCTGCCCTACCCTTCTGCTTTAGAGGCACAACCCCTGCAGCCTCTTCTTTATCAGATTTAACCATGGACTGTCTTCTTCCTGGCATACTGTTTTGTCTACATCCCACTACTTGCACCCTAGTTTTGACTAAACAAGCAAGTGCTGCACATTTTCTCTACCTCATCTGGTCTATGCCAGGCCCACCAGATCTCCCACACCTCCCCTCAGATTTTGAGTGTGTTCACTACAGTGTCCACTGCTCTCTAGTAGCAGGCTCTAGTGCAGCTCTTTAAATGGAGCTTTAAAAACATCCTTTGCTGTATTGCCTACAAAAATCTGAACTACGACAAGGAAGTGATACCATCAGCTTGCTGTGCTGCACAGTGTTGCCTTCTTTGCTCTCTTACTTGATCATCCATGTCCATCTTCTTCACAGCTGCTACTTAATGGGACCAAGAAAGGTCTTTAGTAAGCTCTGGTTGGAGCCATGCATGGCAGAAACCATGGATGAAGTTATTGGGCATTACATCCATTCAACCTCTAAGAAGCAGAAATATAAAATCCAGTACCAAGAAATATTTGGGCTGGTCTGTCTTGATTGATCTGTTGAAATAAGCAGTGTCTCAGCTGTTCTGGCTCTTCACAGTTGACTCAGAACTTGTTGCCAGAGTACTCTGGTCCCATATGCACCAGTAAAAATGTGAAGTATGCAGGTATGACCCATGTTACAGGTTAGCATTTATTCAGGAGTCGGTGAATACACTGTTTAGATTTCTGTTGTGATAATCAAATAATGTGAGGTCAGAGACTGGGAAAGCATTCAGGGGAAAGAGTTTAGACTTTTGGCCTAGATTGCATGTTTCCTTCCCAGAGTGTAAAGCTGTTTTCTTCCTCTCACAGAAACAGTTTCTGTTTTGTGTCATGCAGCTACACATCTTCCTGGAGTGTGACATGTACATGTTCAAAACCTCCTGGTGACAGTAAGCAGAAAAAAAGCTCAAAGAGCTCCTGTCAGCCGGCTGGACATCATCGTGCAGGTACTGTGGGAGTAACGCCTGGTGCATTTTCCATGGTGAGTTTTTGCTCCTCTGCTAACAAAGAATTTGCACAATCTCTTCTGCTGGAAGCAGAGTGTTGTCGTGTTTGCAAATGAGAAATCCTCCTCTTCCCTTTTCTCATCTATTATCAGTGATCTCTAGTGTGAACAAAGCAAAAGAAACCCCAGAGAATAAAAAGCACTGAAAATGCTACTTTAGGCCACAGAATTATTTTGCAGTTCCTGATTGTCAAGTTCACAGCCAGGACACAATCTGTACTTGCGGCCAGCCCTGATCAATTCCTCAGCAGCTCCCCCGACACTTCTGGGCATGCTGGGACATGTAAGGGACAAACCAAACCATGCAGGGCTCTGCAGAGGTGCTCAGGAGGCACCAGGAGCAGGCTGGATGTTTAGCACCTATATGCTCCTTCACTGGAGTCCTAGGTGGACTCTCCCCAGAGTTTAGACAAGGGAGGGTCTGGGGCCTACAGGTGGCAGGAAGAGAAGGAAGTGTTGAGAACTGGAGACAGAGCAGGCAGCTGCCCTCAAAAGACAGAAGCAGCGATGCCAGTGAGTGGAGCTTGCTGAAGGATGTCTTATCTTCTCTTTCAGGAACTGACTGTGATTTCAACAGAAGTTTTGACCAAGGCTGACCAGTTACTTCCAGCACAGCCCTGGCTTTTGGCTCTGCAGCTAACTCAGCTAATGTCTGTATAGAGCAGACACACTGCAAAGACACTCTGGCACAGAGCAGGCAGTGCATTAAAGAGGGTGCTATGAGTACTGGAATAGTTTCTTCTTGTCTTTAGTTACATTGGCCTCAGTGTAAGCAGTAATACTGCTGCAAGAAGCAGTGTCAGATATGCTGTTTTCTACTGGAACTGGAGATGACTGCAGACCTACAATCACCTTTTTACAATTTTTTTTTAAGCATTTCTTTCTGGATCTTCTTGTCAGCCATTTAAATGCCTGGGATGATTTAGTGAGGTGTTCAGCCAGCCCTCCTGGGAATAAAGCAGTCTTAACAGTGTTTTGCGTTCAAGACAATATCCCTTCTTCTACCATCATCACCCCAGGATTACTTCACAGCCAGCCAAAGAAAAGCCTGTGACAAAAGTGATGACAGCAGTTTCCCAGGCTAACATGTCCCAGGGGCTCCTCAGCTGGGCACCAGCCTTCCTGTGCAGAGGGGTGTGAAGGGGCTTTCTCCTATAGGGTAATCCAGAGCTTGGGGCATCCCAGAGGATGTTAATGTTTCGAAACACAGAGTGGAGCTGGGGGTTTCAGTGACTACAGTGCTGGGAGGACAGTGGTCTTGGCTGACTGCTCTCTTCAAGAGCAATTAGTCAGCACCACCAAGTGTGTACGCCCAACCCTGCATGCACTGCCAAGGACCCATTCCAGAAGGGATGAAATGTATCTGACAACACCACTGCAGCTGTGAGTCTGCTACACTTCTGTGTACCACTAGGAGAGTAATTTACTTGCTGCTGCTATGTCAAAAAACATCATCTGTGCTGTGGTCCCTGCAAATTCATTGTCAGCACTCTCCTTCTGCTTTGCTTTCAGATCATATATTCCCAGTGCAAGAGGACTTGCTTCATTCCCTCTATTCCACAGAAATAAAACATAAACAAAAGCACGATATAAACATGTGGCTCTCCTGTGTAAAGCTCCATTAACCAATGCTCCTTCAGGGCTGGATGAATCACCCTGAGCAGAGATGTTTCTAAGCACACACCGTACGTGCTTTAGAGCAAAATAGGAAATACCTGCGCTTCAGTCTTGTAACAGTCGTGCTTGAATCAAAGCAGATGATTCGTAGCCAGGGTCAGGTTCACAAGACAGGGCGAGGTTGCTAGAAAATCAAAATGATAAAGCTTCCTGTTTTCAGAGATAGATTTCAACAATGATTATTGCTGCCTCAGAGAAGGAAATGGATGCCTGCTAGCTGAAAAGTACCTCACTATCTCTCCTGGAATTTGTGTGCCGAAAAGTCACAAACAACAAATGAATTGTGCTGGAAATGAATGGAGGCCTCCTTTTGGAGTTTTCATCTACAGTAAAATTACTACACACTGCAAAATTAAGGCTGCTCTGTTTTTTGCTGTTGTTCAAACTTTAGGCTTTCTCCTAGGCAACGCAGAGTGCCCTTAAGAACTAGAAGTGCTCCATGTCTTATGACTTTCTTTTCCTTATATACACAATGATTAAAACAAAAGACAGCTGTTAATTTCAGGAAAAAGCCACCATGCAATAAATCATTTGTACTGCACCATAATAACACTCCTCTTCAGACAGACACAACTGAACATAAGAGCTGTCTACATTTGGTACTACTTACCATAAGAAGATATCCTTTAATTTCCAAGTATAAGGGAAAGTTGGCTGCACATCACAGAGCTGCTGATCATAATACATACAGGAAGTGAAATCTAATTTTTTCTTTTTAAGTGACACTTCACCAAAGGCATGACGTGCTTTCTGTGTCATAGAAGTATATAATCATGGAATGCTCTGGGCTAGAAGGGACCATAAAGATAATTTAATTGTAATCCTCCCCCCCTTCCAGGAGCAGGGATATTGCTCACTAGGCCAGTTGCTCAAAGCTCCATTCAACCTGGCCTGGAACATTTCCTGAAATAATTCCTGATTATTTTTCACCAATATCATCATCTACTTTTGTGATACAGGTGACAGATTTCACATTTACTGTGAATTGTGTTAAGTCGGTCTACTGGAAGGGTTTGAATCATCTCTTTGCCACAAAGGCTCACGTTGTCAGAGCTGAGGGAAGCAAGGCAGGAGGAGGCAAAGCACTCAGTGCCTTCCTGGTTATGCATCCCGGAAACTATTGTACTTTACTCCAGACAGGAAGGCATAAAAGTAAGCTTGAATATCATCAGGTCCTCTTCTCCCTGGGAGTGATGAACATATGGTTTGATTCAGTGTCCAAGGAGCACTGGAGATGGGGCCTTTCCCACAGCCAGGCTCTCATGTGAAGTCAAGGCTTGTCCTTCCTGATGACTTAATCTGCACTCGTGTTTCATTTCTGAAGGGTAGTTACAAAACTGAGTGAACACCTGCCTTTGGAATAAAGTTTCATTCAGTCTGTGCTGGTTCTGACCAGATATGGGTAACTATTCATAAGGAATTAGAACAGTTATAATAAAACCATCTTGTTTCAAAATGAGACACCCACCATGGGACATGCTCTTCCAGCAGAAGCTGTAGAAGTATTTCTTCAGTCACTGTCTCCCCATATGAAGAGCATTTCCTGTTTGTGTCTTCAAGACTCAGGGTCAGCTGAACACCCAAAGCACCATCAAGTGCCTCCCCAACTGCAGCAGAGCACGCACCCTCACAGGGCTACAGCGCCACAGGAACATCCATAAGACAAGCTGATGAGCTGCTACCAAATGATGAGGCCTGATAAACTCATTGAGGCAGATGCATGCAGATTTTCATTGCAATGCTTTGATAGAAAAATTTGCATCTTAAATTATCAGATGCAAAGGGGATCCTGCCTGGATGCATTAGCTCCTTGACAAAACAAGCTCTGCTTTTGTTTTGAATCTCTCTGAACAGTGCAGTAAGCACAGAATTCATGTAGGTAAAAAACACTGAGTCAGCCTGCTTGGTTTAATAATTTCTCTGGCTCTGCAGGTAAGCTCCATTAATATCTCTATGGATTTTGAGGGAGATAAGATTTTACGTGCCAGGTGTTGCAGAGGATTTAGTGATCCTCTTGATTTCAACAGTGATAGAGAAGGTGGCACGAACAGTTCTTTTTTGAGTCCCTCCTACTCGTCTCTGGTTTTGGAGGCTGAATATAAGTTCAGTGTCACCTTGAATCTTTTTTTCAGGATATTTGTTGTACAAGTAAGTAAGTAATTGGATACAAAGAAGAGACAAAGAATTTGCATAGATTTGATGTTTTAGAAACATCATGAAATGATGTGTGAATTCAGGGTCATGGTTCATCTTCTGGAGGCAGTTCTGAAGTTCTGATTTGGAGCCAGGTGCACTTTTCAGACCATTTAGCACATGAAAAATATGGTTATTGATAAAACATTTATGAAAACATAACAAGAAATCCCATAAAGTCTTTTTCAGGTTTATTTGCTTTTTGAAAAATGTCTTCACATTGTGAGAACTCAGATATGCTTATGAAAAGTTTCTCTGCATTTAGAACCTATTCCAAATAAAAGCTCGTGTAAGGAAGAAAAAGTATGGCTGGAATATTTGCTGCTATTGGAGAAATTCTGGGATTATGAAGTAGACCATTTCAAGACAATATGTTTTATGTTGGAAAAAGATGAGTGGCCAGATGTCCTAAGGACTGTGGGAATTATTAAGGTAGTTAAAAGCAACCTATTCAAATCCCACAAGGAATTCAGCAACTATTTCTGAGCATGTTTATAGTGCTAAGTAAAAGAGAAGCAGGGAGGACACACAAGACTGCATCCTCCTCACTTGCCCTGTCCCATTGCTAACTCACCTCCAAACCCTGATTTGGTCCATTCCAACAAAAGAAATTTCTGGAGTGGAACATGAAACTTGTCTTGGTGTTGAGAGACAAGCCCCTGGACTTCCTTTATGCAGTCATAAAGCCTCAGTATCACAACCAACTTGCAAAACTCATCCAGTCCCATGTAAACTAAACATATTTAAACAAAGAAACATAATAACATTAGTTTAGAATACTTAAAACTGTCAGTAAAACTAGTTTCAACGTACATGGACCTGGTCTCTTTAGCTAAGTACCATCCAGCTGGTCCATAGTGCAGAGAACTGATCTGGTAGAAACACCAGATTACTCTGGAGAAGATGACCTCCATAAGGATGGGATGCCCTTGATATATTCTTTCCAACCTCAATTATTTTGTGATTTAAATGTCTGTGAAAATCTCTTTGTCCCAGAAAACTTTATACCTTGTGGTGTATGCTTGTCCATGCTATTCTAATTCTGCTCTGTCAATTTCTGTTTCATAGCTGGAATAGCATGAGCATAAAACCAAAACAATGAGGTAAACACCTTGCTGGGAACCATGTCTTATTCAACAGAAGTGACATTTAATACCCAGACTATGTCCAAATCACACCTGACTGCTGGTATATATTTCTGATATTGTTCATCAAAGGATCATCTTAAACAGTGAAATGAGAGTTGTAACTTTTCCTGGCAAAGTTAGTCAAGACCCCAAAACAAACCCCAAAACAAAACTAGCCTGCTTATTCTTATAAAATATCTTTGTTTTTCAGCTATGAGCCCATAAACTGGATTTTCTGCTATGCTCAGCACCGAATTTAACTAAAATTTACAGTCTTCCCCTTGCTGCCACTTTCTGGCCGCTGGGCTTCAAGAACCTTTATCTGTGTTCTGGTAAGGTGGACTGAGGGCTAGTATATTCAAGGCACAAGACTGTCTCCTCTAAACTTGTGGCCATGAATAGACATGCGGACACACCAGGAGGCCAAGCCTCACTGAAGACAGTAACACCAGAGCACATTCATACAATCATCAGTCTTCCTGAGTTTTTAATTGACCATGACCCTCGTTCAGAAAAAGAAAAGAAGCCCTTCTGCAAGCCAAGCATATATCTAAAAAAACACCTGAAACTCAAAAGTTTGGGTTTGGAGCAGAGCACATTTGCTTCACAAAGAATCCTGGAATCCCTTGGGACAAGGTGAAGTGAGATTACATTTCTTTATAGCCTTCTTCAATATAACTGAAGGGAAACATTTTTAGGCTGCAATATAAACACTTCAGAAAAAAACCCAAAAGAACAACAGGGAGCTAAAGTGTGCATTGCAGACTGGGGCTAAAACCTGCCTAAACCTTGGGGTTCCCTTCACCTGGGACTTTCTAAAGATCCTGAACAGTGATAATGCCAATATGCTTCTGATCATGTGTATCAGCTTGCTAAGACTGTTTTTCCATGAGTTAATGCTTTGAAACCACCTGCAAAATTTGTAGTTACTGACTGGTTGTGACCCGGACTCTGATTGTCTGGAATTAGGACCAAATAACTCCCAAGTGACCCAGCACAAGCATGAAGAATTTCAGGAGAAAATATTACACTGGGATTTTGGAATAGTTATACTGGAGGCAGTTGCATACCAATGGTATAAATTGTATTTACCTCTGGCCAGCAGGAATGAGCCTATTTTGCCATGCACACTCTGAGTTGTGAGAAGAATGGCTGGCCATTAACATTCACTACATCTCTTCTTTTTGTATTATGAGTTATTTTGTCATGAGATTCTTATATAATTTTACACATAAAAGTGGTTTTCTGGGTTTGTTGGTCAGTATAGACTACACATGTATCATCTTTTACAAAAGCTAGTTTCCTCCCTTCACAGGCTGGGCATTTAAGGTCACTGTTTGGCTGTACTTTTGAGTAATTGTTAGTTCAGGACATTGACCATTTTATAGGAAAAACATGTAAAGGTTTCTCAGTCATTATGAAGAGTGTGTTATGCGTACGATGTAGCCCAGACTTAACAGCAGGGATGGTCACAGCTTCAGCTAGCTGGAAAATAATACTTAGACTTCTTATAAATTGAGTGTAATGACTACCTGGTTAGCTCAAGCTATTTTTGGTTCAAGCAACAAAGAGACAAACAATCCCACCAACCCCACCCCCCAAAAAAACCCAACAAAATACCCCCCCAAACAAACAAAAACCCCCAACCTAAAGTAAAAGAAGAAAGATGTCTGAGGAGCTCTCCACCAGGCATCCCTGATGAACTGTCCTTGTGTGGGCAAAAATGTACCTGAGAAACCAGGTATGCTTAAAAGCAAGGCCAAAATTAAGAGGAGGCCCTTGCAAACAGCACCCTGAAATCCCAGAAAGGGAATTGTTTTCATTTGTGTCAGATGACAAGCTAAGTTTAGAATTAGGAAGAGTTATTTGAGAAGCAAGTAAGTAAAGGACTCCTCCAAGTCATTAGCTAATTTGGATTAGGGAGAGAAATATTTTAAACTCCTGTCCCAGACACCAGCTGCAAGCCCCCACTAGGAGAAATTCAGCAAATTTTCTTGTTCCAAGAAGCAGTGCCACTGAATAAATTAATCTTTGGACTGTGACTTAAGCATAGGTTGCTAGTTTGGCATATGGCAAACAGAACATCATTTATGGTCCTAAAGTGCCCAGCAATAGATTTTTTATCCAAAATTCCAGAAAATCCTGAGGATACTAGTGCTGTATAATTATTTACCTGACAAGGACAGTGGCAATGGAAACTGCTTTTCAAGTAATGAGAATTTCCTTAGTTTTAATTTTGTTATGGGTATTAGTCTTTTAAAAACTACTTCATGTGCAGATTATTTTGCAACAAAAGCAAAACTCCCAAGCACTAACCAGACTCTGAGCTGAAGGGTAGTTTGATTTCTCTTCTGCTTTTTAGCAGCCACTGGGATTGCTTTTACTTTTCAAGAGGCAAAGTTGAGCAACTGTTGCAGGGTATTCATTCCCAGCAAGCAACCTGCTTTTAAAATTCAAGCAAACATGAGTCTCCCCCAGTGTCTGTGAATTCCAGACATCCAGCTGGGTGCTGCTGATAATGAAAAGGAACTGACAGCTATGTCCCAGCTGTCCCAACACAGAGCTAACTTCTCTGTTTCATAAAGAGAAAACCAGCCTCAAGTCTTGCCTGTATCCCAAGGTGGGGACGGTTGACTGGACATTAGAAATGGGATCTGGCATGGGTGAAAGTAGAGTAGCAAGCGACAAAGTGATCTTTTTTTTAGGAGTGAAAAAAAGCAGTAAGCTTTTGATGTTGAGTGAAGTATGAAGCAATCCATCAATGTCACATGCAATGTATTTCTTTCCACTTGTATCCCTGCCTGATGTAATACCAACAGTGGGGCTGGATGCACCACGGGGCGTGATGAGAGGGTGATTTCTGTGGACACAGAGCGATACCTCTCCAGCAGCACCAGGCTCCAGCAGCAATGTGTATCCATGGGTGTCACACTGAGCATGTACAAATGTGGTCCTTTGTTCCATCAGCTGCTCTGCATGTGACAGGGGCTGTTTTGGAAACAGTTCCTTGTTTATGCTGCCCTGAGGATGAATGGATATATACTTACTTACTAAGACATCCTCACATCAGTAGTCCAGCTTTTCAGCCATGAGGAGATAAAATTGACAAGGCTTTTCCAAAAGAGTTAGAAATTTTGTGGTCGTGTCCTTGTTCCCTCCCTCCAGTTTTAGTGAGTAATACATGCCAGCCCTGATGTCCCTCAGTGCTTTTCATTTACCTCTGCATGGAAACAGCAGTGGTTTGGTGTGGTGTGTGGTGCTGCCTGCTTTCTTCCTTGCCAACTGATTGCTGCTCTTAAGGCACACAGTGCAAACCTTCTAATCATAACCTTCCTGCACCAGCTGTTTTTATGAGTCAAGAGCTTAATGCTGGGGCTGCAGCATCCCTCAAAGATATTTGCAGCCTCAGTTTGCTATGCTGAATAATTTTTCAACATGTATTAAGACTTAATTTTTTAAGCTTCTTAAAAGACCCTTTTTTTTTGCATTTTCTCTCTCTAGCTGTGACCCCAGCAGAGACATTTTTGCATGGCCTGATTGCTTCTGTTTCCTAATAATTATTTGGTAATTACCTGTTGCTGGTGAATGTTTGCTAGTAATTAGCACAGTGATAACTAGGAGAACACTTCCTCCCTGTAAGCATGTAAGCTATCTATAGTAACCATGATATAACATCTAGCATATAGAAACTTTTTGAATGAAAGACTAATGCAAGTTAGAGGTGGTTTTAAATGATCTGCACATGGCTTTTTAAGAAGCAACTCAGCATACCTGTAATAAAGAAAATATATTTTAGACCAAACCCTGAAATTTTCCATGTCCAATTTGGTAAATTTTGTCCTTCCTTGACAAATGACATTGTTTCCAGTAGTCTCTACTGCTTTAATGTTACTCTACTTTGATGCCTGCCATTAGCATGTCCAGATAATTAAAACAAATCAACCCGTTGGCGCAGTATTTTCTAGAAGGAACAGGTGACACTATGAGGTGTTTCTACAGGAAAAAACACACCACTGACAGGTATAGAGAAATCTGGGGAAAACTGGCCAGGAGCTAGGGAGTATGGTTATATGGCCAGCTCTCCTTCCTGCAGAGGTTGATGGCTACATCATAACCCAGGATTTGTCAATGTGAGCTGCTCCTGGGAGGTGTGTAGTGCAGTCTTGTCACTTGTCTGCTGGAGCACAGAAGGAGAAAGGAGGTGCAGTGGGTATTTAGGGCAGGAGATCCACCCTCTTGGCATCAGTTCAGCTTATGTACACAATTTCCTACACACACACAAAAAAAAAAAAAAGCCAACAACACTCTTCTGCAATTCTGCCTCACCATTGCAGATGCCTGGTTCCTGTGAGGCAGAGGGAGGAAGTAGGATTTTCTGACTGTGTCTCAAAAACATGGTTAACTTTTGTAGTATTTTGTTTTTACTACCCAAAGGTGCCCACTGATATCAGAGCCCTTCTGTTTTACACACACTAACATGGGATTAAAGAAAACATGTCTGTGTTCTGTGCTTTTTCTCTCCTCCCCATAATCATTTCGAGCACCATATAATCTGTGGTACAGAAGTACATCTCCTTAGGTGCAGGATGCAATACTCTGAACATGAACAGGCTGCTAGGGTTGAATCACCACAACTGGAGGTATTTAAAAGATGTAGATGTGTTTAGAGACATGGTTTAGTGGTGGACTTGGCAACGTGAGCTTCACAGTTGGACCCAATGATCTCAAGGGTCTTATCCAACCTAAATGATTCTATGACCCCATTTATTCTACATTGTGCATAGAACATGCACACATAGATGCCACTGCTGAAACAGTACTTTCACTTCTTTAAGCCTAAATTAAGACTGCTGCTTTCAGGTCTTTTACTGATTTATTAACCATAAGTTCATTTATCTTATTTTTCTTTCCAGTTCCTTACTGGTGCACCAGAGCTCATACATTGATATCAACATGCACTGAGGGAGCAGATTTATGCCCCAGAATATTTCCCAGGCAGCAGTGGCATGGTGGCTGGAGGAGCACAGATGAACAAAGTAAGCTACACTACAGTACAAAGATCTGAGCCTACCATCACACTAATACCTACTTTCACTGAAGATATTCTACAGTACATCAAGAGCAGGTGCAGACACAATGTGAGTGATGAAGAAAAGAAACAAAGCATCTCTATCCTGAGTGTGGCTCTCTGGTAAAGCCAGGACCAGTGTGGAGTTGTTTGGACATAGGTTACCAATACGTTTCACCAAAAGACAGTGGAGCATTGGTAGGATCCCAGGTTAGTGTGGTGTGAGGACTAATGATGAAAGCTGTGGAGCTGGTGGGACTGACCACAAGCAAGACTCAGAGGAGGACTTCTTTCCACACAACTCTCTGTCTCCTATTCCCCATCAGCAGTATTATGACTTTGAACTAAAATACAATATACATTGGAATTTCAAAATGGGAAGAGCAGTGGAATCCTACAAGGATCCCCTCACCTCTTCTGACAAATCCACCTCTGATTCATTAGTATTGAAAGTAACCCATGGGAGGAAAGGAAAAGTGAGATGATAGATGATGCTAATCATCTGCCTGAGGACGCTTTACACAAAGAGGGTCAAGGTCAAAAAATAAGAACTGGAAAAATAGTTCTTACATATGGCCTCTGTTGAAACACCAAGGTTAATACCTTAGAAAAATTTTAATGTATCCCTTAAGCAGATGAAACAGACACAAACCCACACACCCTTCAGACAGAACATTTCTGCAAATATGACCTCCTATTCAGAATAGTATTTTGAATACAATTATTTATTTACACAAACATTTACAGTGTTAGTGAATTCTGCAAAAATCCTGTTGAACTAAAATCTACTTGTAGATTTGTTAATGAATAGCAAAATAAAAGTGGTTTTAGACACTGCCTCAATTAATGAGCTGTCTTATTTCCGGTACTCAAATGCCATATTGCTACATTCACCAAATGCATTGAGAGGGTAATAAAAGTGATTAATGAGCTATAGCAAGTGACTTATTAGAAGGAACTAAATATATCAGTCTTACTGAGTCTGAGGGAGCACCTGCAAATATTTATACAGGAAGCTGAGTTCTAAAATCTGATGTATGCTGAACAAAGGTTGTACTCACCAAACAGCATCACTGAGGTTGACAAGGTGTCTTCTGGGTCACCACACCCATACAAATGAATGATGATAGTGGTGCAGGACTTCAGTAGAGATAAAGGAGTTATTAACCTGGTGTCATTTCAGGGATAAGCTGGTAAAGAAGAGGAAAAAACCTAGAAGCTTAATGGCAGAAAAAGTGTTCTTAAAGATGCCCTCTATGAAGATTCCCCTCAGGTGAAAGAAAATTCCTGTCTTTGGGGTAGATAAACCAACTGGAAGGTCTCTTGTCTGAACTGGACTGTGATGGAAGGAAGATGGTGAAATCTGCCAAATATTTGTTGATATCCTCTAGCCCTAACACTTTTACAATTCCACAACTTTGCTGTGACATATTACAGTCAAGGCTAACTCATACAGGCATGCAGAACCTCAGCTTCAAAATTATGCAAAAGTTCTGAGGAGAGACTATACATTTTTTGTGGCTCATCTCTGTGGTTCCTCACCCTTTCCTGGACTATCAAGAGCCTGCAAAGTGAATATCTAGGTCACTATCTAGCAAGGGCAACAAGGAATTTCTGAAGAGAAGCTGTAAACTTTCTCTGTCAAGAATTTAAGCTGCAATGATAATGCAGAGACATGTAGGCATGCCTGGAGATGGAGGGGTGAAGAAGGAAGAACATATTCATTCTCTCTGAATTATATATTTCCATGAATTCAGGTTTTCTAGATGCATAAGACTCTCCTCCCATATTCTTGCAAGTCATGTTATTGCCTATCCCAGAGCTACAGGCTGTGATGTCTCCTCCCTTCCTGTTCATTTTCAGCTGAAACAGGAAAGCAGGCAGAAGTATGCGGCTGGCACTCAGAGGAGCAAAGGAAAACACTTTTATATTGTGCTCACAGCTTTTAATTAAGGCTCCAGCAGGATCTTTCTGCACAGGGACCAAGATTACCTGGTACAAAACTGAGAGAGTGGGACATGGGAAAAAATGAATTCTAAACCACACAAAACTGATTCATGAAATCAGTTTGGGCTACTGGGAGGCCAGGGAGCTTTATGGAAATGAGGCACCCAGTAAAGCAGGGACTCCAGGAACAATGGGCTCCACTTTCACAATCCTGTCTGGGAGGCAGAAATGAAGTGCAGGGCCTCAGTGCCTGTGGCTGCCGCATCTCCCTTGTGCTGGGGCAGCTGGCCCTGCACAACAGGAGATCTCTCCTTCCAGCAGCTGACTCAGAGAGGCCATTTCTGCGTGACTGAGTGTGTACGCTATGGGGCTCTGGCACTCTTTCTTTGTTCCTTCGTTTGTTTGTTTGTTTGTTTGTTTGTTTGTTGGGGATGGGGTTTTTTTGGGTTTTGTGGTGCCACCACCCCGAATGGCTTTTGACTCCAGGCTAAATAATTTCTGCCCTCCCCGTCGCTCCACCTTTTCTCCTTTTACAATCTTACATTGTTGTGGATAGTTACCAGGGTTTGCCTTGTCATTGTTTCACCAAATGTGATGGTAACACATATTTTGTGCTCTGCAGTTTTCTACCCATGCCGTTCACTATTCATTCTACTTGGTTTTTTGGGGTTTTTTTTAGAATTTTCTCTGTTTTGTCTGAGTACTTTTCATGTGGAAGCATTTAAAGCTGTGTGTAATAATTTATTATCTACCATAGCAATTGTAATTTGAATTGTGAGAGCTGGAAACTGTTAAATATTTCAACATTAATTTTATCGTAGAATATGTTAAAAGATGTTCTAGAAGACACTTTCGACTATCTTGAAGCAGTAGACCCCAGATGCACTTCCCAGTTGGCAGGTAGAGATGAGCACAGCTAGCAGGTCCCACCTGAATTTTAGATTGGGACCCAGGTCAACATGACTTTGATTTTGGTCCCACTCATGCTCGCTGTACATTGCTTCCCACAGAAAACAGCCCAGTGTTTTCCCACAGTGAGGCAAAGAAGGGGCAGGACTGAAGGGCAGAAGGGCTTGTGGAGAGCCTTGCTCATGGAGGGCTTATGGACTTACTGTGAGCTGAAAGTGGAAGGAAAATAAAGGGAAGAAGACAAGGCTACAGCAACACGTCTCTGGTGGTACGATGTCTGTGGGTGGTAGAACTCTGGAGCCCAAGCTAAATTTTTCTCATTAATATGGTGTGACTGGCTATTGTCAAAAAGCTTAACTTTGTAGCAACTGCTGGCAAAATATTCGGGAGTGTGGTGAAGAGGAAAATGCTTAACTTACTAGCACTGCAAAGCAGAGTGTGATTTGATGCATTGTATAACAAGTGGACAAAGCATAGTATAAGACAATGCCTCAAGAAAATATCTTAGGAAAACAGATGTAAAATACAGCCCAGTTACCCTCAGCTTACTTACCCTCAGCTTATTTAGTCATTACCAGGATGAGAGATGCTTAAAATCTGAAAGGCAAGCCTTATTTAAGGGAAGGCAACAAACGAAGTTTCAGTTGTGCAACTTCACAGTTGTATATTGAGACTACCCTCCGTGTTCTCTCCTGGCTTGATGGCAGGGATGAAAGCAGAAACAGGAGCTGGATGTGGCAATTTCTAGCTTCCCCTCTTGCAGGGGATTCAAACTTTTGACTGGATGGAAGTTTATAGGAGTCCAAGGCAAATGTACCTCTTAGTACCCCTTGATTCTGAGGACTGCATTTGATTTGCTGATTTTCTTGTCAGCTATTGATGTACTCGGCTTCAATCCTGTCCTGTATTCTCCTCTATCCTGCATGCATTGTATACAGAAAACTTGGTTGAAGAGAGGATGAGAGTGGTGAAATAATGCTTTGGCTCTTCTCCGGTTCCTCAGGTTTTTCAGTTCCCTTCTAACAATATGGAAACATTATTTTTACTGTCTTTATTGGAAAATCCAGAGGCAAATTTTGCCAAGTCCTTCCAGTACTGGAAACTAGCATGTTGGTTCAAATTCAAAACAGAATACAGTTTTGTGAAGTCAGCCTGGGTCCCCTGAGACTTGCTTCCTCCTGTTACAAACACAAAAAGTTGTGATTTTGCTGCAATCAAGATTGCACACATGCTCCTACATGACTTAAATGAACACAGTTTATCATAGTTTGTGCTATTGCTTAATCTCTTTGCAACCAAACATCTTATATAAAATCTTGAAGTGAATAAAAAACAGTGTGTAGCCAATGCTGGATTACCCAATATAACCAGATTTATTATTCAGGTAGTTTTATGAAAATCTGTTTCCAGTAGACTTTTGTCCTCTGGCTGATTTCTATCTAAAATGAGGTTCAAGTTCTGATCAAGGGTTTGCTTTATGTGGGGTTTTCACAGCTTCATCTTCTGTGTATTCATCTGGTGTGGTAGAGTCTGACTTTATAAACTCTGACTGCAGCCTTCCCCTCTGTTGCACCATGGCCTTTCTCCTACACTGACCAAGAGCTTCTCCTCCCAGCCACTGGCTTTCATGAAACAGATTTTGTTGACACCTCTGACCTCTTACAAATTTTGTTGGCACCTGTGAATGGGCTCAGATCTCAAACAGTCAGGCAGAGGCAGATGGAGAGTTGCACACATACAATGTGGTTGCACAAGTCTCATATAGTTTGGAAACCAAACAGAAGAGGAAATTCTCTCAAAGTGCATTTTACGAGCCTGAGTATTTTTGCTCTTTGGCTATTTGAATCCATGAGTCCAATCTGAACAAAATGTATCAGCAATCCTGCTTATACTGTGCTGTTTTGATAGTGGGGGCCTTGTGCAAAACTACCATTTAGAAAAAAGTACCATAAGTATATCTTTGTCTGTGGGAACAAAGCATCAGTAGGTGTTAATCCATGCTTTGTTAGTGAAGCTTTGATCAGTAGCAGTGATAAACACAGACTGGAGACAGACTCCATGCCATTTTTACAAGACACATTATTTTGATGCCTTCTTCACTTAATGGTCACAGAGGGTCATAGGATGAGTGGTGATATATCCACAGTAATACTATATTACATATTAAATCCTTGTTAACAAAACTGTGAAGTCAAGTATTATTATTTCAGGTGTATCCTGACTACTAGAAAAGTTAGTAATTCTATCTTGAGACTAATGGCCTTTCTTCCAAACAAGTTAAACCTACCTGTAGCAGAATTTCTTAGAGAGCAGGGGCATGATCTGCTCCTGAATTAGGTTGGACAACCCAGCCTGGGTTAGTGGGCCTGAGGCTTTTTAGTTAGGCCCAGGGACAGGCCTGAGTGAAGGCCTGAACCTGTGGCGCAGTTAGAAATTATGTTAAGGAATGCAGGGAAGATAGTAAGTTAATTAGGAGGTAATTGGGATAGCTGTTAGTCTGGGCACTTTAGCCACCTTAAGTGTGAGAAGTAAACAATGTTTAGTTACATTTTTGTATGCTGCACGCCAATGAGGGAACGCTTTGCTTTGTAAACAATATTAAACTGTATAAAAGCTGCCATTTTACGCAGAATAAAGGAGAACGTATGTAGCTGCCTTGGTGAGAGTATGTTACTCAGTTGTCTCCTCAAAAAATATTGGGGTACTTCCCTCTTCACCTACCTATGCCTACTTTTCCCTAAATAAAACAAACAAATCCTTCCCAATGATACCAATATCTGTTCCTTTATTTGATTGTCATGCATTTTTGTCAGATGAACTTCTTTGACATTAGTGTTCCTGCAAAGTTATAATTAAATCCTTCCATTAGTCCCTATCCTTAAGTATTTCCATCCCTAAACCATGCATACCTTTGTTGAATATCTGAAAATTATGCAGCCAATTCTGTTAGCAGACCACCAAGAGCATGGCCTTCACTTGTGAAAAGAGCTGGGGAACATGCTGTGTCAGCAACCCAGTGTAAACAATCTCTGTTATTTTATACAGCATCTTTTTTCTGCTCTGGTAATAACAATGTGAGTTTTGTTTGTGACTGTGGCAGGATTTTGCTTGTTTATGGCTTTTTTTTTTTAAGTCACAGCACTTCATAACAATCTCCAACTCTGCATTTTACTCCCTAGCACTTTCATCAAAACCTCCAGAGAGTGTGCTAGAAGTGCTTTTCCCCACAAGGTTTCTTTTTGATTAGAAATTCATGCTTTCAAACTGAAAATTACCTCTGTTCACCAGAGGAAAGAAATAATTTATGGCCAGGTTCATATAACAGTGCCTTCTCACGAGCAAAGATCAAACATTTTCTGAAGGAGGGAGTTGCCCTCCCTGGTGTTACTGGTCAATGCCAAGGCTTTGCTAAGAGCTGGCCTGCACAAGATGCCACTGCTGCTGTTTCCAGGGATGCTGGGGACTCAGGGGCATGCTCTGATACAAAGTACAGCTCCTCTCAAGCTCTTAGTTGCTCAAGAAAACCTTTGGTTATGAACAGAACCCAAAAGGGTTCCCAGGGCAAAGTGACATGACCACAGCCCAGTGCAGTGTTTGTCTAAGGGCCCCATTCAGAGCCCTGCTGATGCCTCAAGCACTGGGATATATGTAGCTCCCATCTTCTCTTCAGAAACATCTCCTGTTTTGTCTGGTGCAAAATGTTTGCTTTTTTACTTCCTTCATTCTTTAGGATTTCTTTAGTGAGAGGATCTGTTTTTCTTCCCTGAGTGGCCATCCCTAGCTCTTATGCGAGGCACAGGCATTGCAATAGTGCAGTCCTTGAGCTCAAACACTTCAAACACTTCAAACACTTCTTATTCTGTTTTGAACCCATGTCTATCAAATGAATTCTCCTAAAATAAAGGACAAACAGTCCAACACATTTCAAATACTTCCTTTCTTGCCTCTCCCCCATGTATTGTTGCTGCCTCAGTAATGCTGAGTTCACAGAGCACCTTAGTGAGGACAAAAAGTGACACTGTCCTAAGTTTCACTTGTTTATGCCTGGCCCTCTGTGGCTTTTCCTTCATGTCACTGTCAAAGGGATGACATTATCATGGACCAACATTCAACTCAAAAGGAGGAAGAATTTGAATTGGTTTTACACTGATAACCCAGTCATCCTCTGATGCAATGTAATCCACTAGACCCAGGCAGAACCCCCTAGGGGTGACACTGCTGTCCTTGCCCCCAAAAGAGATGCATATTTGAAACTTTGTCTGCAAATGATGTTTCAGTGTTTTCCTGCAGCTGTTGGTGTCAGCTGTGTCTCCTGACAGGAATTGTGCCAGTCCCTCCAGTTCACCATCTCAGCTCTCCAGCTTTCAGCCCTTTATGAGCATCTTTTCCAGCTCTCTGGTTAAGGATGAACTTCTCCCAGGTGAGGGGCACACCACTGATGTCCATGGCACAGCCTTGCACAGTTCCAATGGAGGTTTTTACCAACAGATTTTTACCAACAGTTCCAATGGAGGTTTTTACCAGCAGCTGTCAGAGTCACAGACAAGGAAATGAAGAAAAAGCAAAGGGATGTGGCTGACTCAAGAGCAAGTCCTTCATTCACCCCACACTGCTGCCTTCCCTGCAGGCATGTCTGGGATAGGAATGAACCACAAGTTTCTGATTAATTGCAAAATCTTTCAATTAGCTGATACTGAGGGATTTGCCTTCACCCCAGTGCTATGCTAACCTCCAGGGAAAAGATGCTCTGATCCCAATTTCTGTTTGTTCTGCTCACACCACGTGTTTTCCTGTTAGCCGAAAAACAGAGTGGGGCAAACAGGCTTATTGGTGGTAATGTTTTCTATATTTACTGAGAAGCTGGCATTACCTGCCTCAGCCTGTTGTGTGTGGGAGGGACCTGCTGGTCCTGCTGTGAATAACCACCACTGGTTTTGTGTAGTTGAGCAGAGTGCTGAAAAGCTGATGATGAGAAATATGCCTCCCACCCAAAAGAAAAGGCACAATCTCTGGCATCATTTACATAGCTACCTTCAGAGCTGATCTTGACTGTATCTGTGTTCAGTTTTTTAAGTGGCAGCACTAGAAAAAGTTTTACATTTACATAACCAGAGCATCTAGAACATGCTGTCCAAGAATAGCCATATCTGACAAATCATTAAATAGATTTTTTTAATGGGAAAGTGTATGTGTGTGCATTTCATTAGAGTTTGGGGGACAATTTGCCTCAGAAGTCCCATAAAGAAAAAAAGCAGACCTCTCTACCATGAACTTTATGTGCTGTTATATTGTTGAACCATCTTGTTGCATGAAAATTCAATTTATGTTTTACACATGATTTATTTTCCGTTTAAATGGCTTTTTAATTGCTCTCTAGGCAGTAAGCAAAATCAAATATAATTTATGACACTTTTAGTAACAAATCCATTGTTCATTTTCCTACAGAGCTGAACACACTAGCAAGGCAATGTTGAAGTAGCTTTTATTCAGACAGCTCTGATGTTTTTGAAAGAAAATATGTGTCAGGTCCACAGCCTGAGAGTGAGGATGCATCTTTGCTTTAGGAACAATTCACATACAAATACATAAAATGCCCTCCCGGACAAAAAGAAAAGTGCTAGCAAGGCTTTTGGAGAGACTGCACAGCACAATAACACTGCAATTGGTATTTTCATTTGGCAGTGTTGGCTTTTGCTCTAAAGAGAAACTGCCACAGTGTGCCAGACACGAATAAAAATCATCACGAGTAAATAGAAGGCTATTTATTTGGAGGTCATACTTCCCTACCATCATTCAGCACAATGAAGTTATGTGTAAGTTAAATAAATTAAATACATTTTTATGCCTAACTCCACAGTCCCTGATGCTGTGTAATCATGTAATGAAAGACAGATGCTTTAAAGATCTTGCAACTGAAACAAACTACTCATAGAAATGGAAGATGTAATAGAGAAGCTGAGTTATCAGATCTTATTAATTTAATGTTTGGGTTCAGAGCCATCCCAGGAAAATTTTTTCTGAAGTGCTGCAGTTAGGAAAAGGATCGCCAGGGCCCCATATAGAAACAGTGGAGAGGGGTAGTCCTTGCAGAGGGGGATCCAGAGCTCAGCTCAGTGCTGAACAAAGGAGAGGCAACTCCAGCCTTGGGTGCTGAGCACAGCAGCAGGATTAGCACCCACCGAGCCTGGCAGGAGATGGAACCAGCCCATGATCCTGGCCTGGTTTCTGCACAGGCTTCTGTCCTTTCCACTCTCCCTGCACCAGCAGCACACCTGTGCTGCTGTTCGCCATCAGCCATGTGTGATCTCCACCAAAGCTCCTGCTGGGAGCTCGCCATGCACCTGAATGCAAAAAAGAAATCTCAGCTTTCCAAGAGATTTTATGTGAGTTATTTTCTGCTTAAGACTGAACAGTTGCTGAATGCCCTTGCTGCTATATTTGGTTGACATTCCATGTCTTTATATTTTCCTGTTTCTGTTGTTTTCAGTTGACCTATGGAAAGTTTTGTGAATCATAAATACCACTCAATGCTCTTGTTTTGTCCTCCATGGAACAATTTTTATCTAAAGCTCCATTATACTGTGTTTAACAACAGAAGAGCTGTGTACCTATCATATCACCATAGCCAGTCCACAAGGCTTTTATCTTGAGCAACATCCAGAGTTCTCATTTTTCCTGACGTCTTTTTGATTAAACCAGGAAGCAACAGCTTTGCAGACAAAAACTTAGCACTTTGTGACATTTTCTGCAAACCAGGTAATATTCAGATATTTTGTTGAAAGATATGTTATTCATCAAAATTATGGTTTTTAGGAAGATAGGAACTATTCCTATAATTTAACAGATTTTTTGATTTCTCCAGGTAGAAAATTAATACTAAGAAAAAGGAAAAAAAAAAGTTATTCTCATTACTTTTCAAAACAACATTTGGAGTAATAAGTTCATAATAAAGGGAGTTTAAGTACCAAAAACTGAATTTAGCATTTACTTTTAGATCAAATAAAATATTTGGTTTCTACCAAGCACAACTTAAAAACCTCCTCACTTCTTTTGTTAAAAGAAGTCATACAATTTAAAAAGCGTGCTTTGTATATAATATAATTCTGCCATCAGACTGAAAAATTCACCACTCTGGTCCTAGTTTGGGCATCAACAGCTAATCTAGCCTCAAGAATGATCACAGGAAATCTTGGCTTCTAGGCCCTGGTATTACAGAAGTGCTAGTAGTAATCCAGCATCAGAGTTTCAGTACAGACTACTCTGTCTAGTGCTGCCAAAATACTGCACAGAAGACCTACAGTGTTTGGTAAAACTGTAGAAAGCTGTCACTTATTCCAACCCAAACCTCAGAAGACTTTGCAGTGGATGTCTCAGATGGGCACAAGCAGATCAGGTATCACTCATTTGCTGTCTCCTTTAGGTCTCAGAGGAGCTTGGCTGTGGCAGGAAATCACCAACAACACAAGATGGAGGAGTGGGTAAAAAAGGAATTAAAGCTGCTCCACAGACAAGATAATGCTAACTACAGAGATTTTACACCAGTATTGGGGCACCTGGTGCTGAGTGCAGTGAGGGACTGGGTACCAGTTAAGGGGGGGTGATTGTTGTATTGCACCCTGTGACTTCCTCAGGCCTGTGTCGAAGTCTTGGTGTGAGAACCTTCCTGTTTGTCAGAAAAGCTTGCCCAAAGAGTAGTCACTGTTGGTGGCATCTGTGACTCCCCAGGTGACAAAAGGACAAATCAAAGCCTGCCATGTCCCAAATTGTCTTTTTTTTTCTCCCTGCTGTAATGAATGGGGAAAAGGATGACGGTATTGGATCTGGAGGAAATCCTACAGGCCAGTAGTCTGAGAGCCACCAGGAGGCTGTGATCCCGCTGCTGAGCTGAACCTTGTGGAAACCAAATCCAAATAGGATTCACAGGGAAATGAATCCCCAAAGCCAAGCACAAGTTGATTTTGGGCATGATTGTACCTTAGAGCTAATTTGACACTGCTGTAGGGTGCAGACAACCAGGTTTCAAATCCCTGCACCAACTTTGATTTACACAACTACATCCCAAAGTGCTCTATCTGAAATGAGTGCCTGCAGCTGCCTTATTTTCTCTTTCTGGAGACATTCTCCTGTAAGTAAAAAACTGCATATGAAGATGGAAAAAATATGTCTCTAGCCCACTGTGAGCTGCCATTTTACTGCAATTGGGGTGCAGCTATTTATATCCCTCGCTCAGATTTCCATCAGGGACAGTGAGCTCTGGAGGTGTGCTCAGTCTCTGGCATCTTGACTGTGCACCATTGGCCATCTCAGATGGGTAGCTCCCAACCCCTTTTATTAACCAAGGAATCCCTGGGTCCGAAAGCCCAGGGATTCCTTGGTAAATCCTAGTCTTATCAGAGTGGACACAAGTTTCTGAGTTAGCATAGTATTTTCTCATAGAAAGCATTTGCAATTAAAAAACTCAATAACCCAAATCCTGACAAGCTCTAGGTGTGCTACTCGTGTGTATTTGATTATGTGAAAATTATGTGTGGTTATTTTTATTTAAAAAGGACAGCTCAAGAGTGTGTAGCATATCTCATGAATTTTAATTTCTAATGAAATCAACAGGAATTCCTTAATAAACTCTGCTGAAAGCAACACTGAACCACCAGTGCTTCTTTTTACTTATTCTGACACTTTACATTGTTTAATTCTTACAATCAAAACTACTTATACCTACCATAGGAAGAAAGTAATGGAGGGCTTCATTTAGACTTAACTCTGTATAAGCAGCTCAAATAACTTCAACTTTATGAACATGTCAATCATCTGTTACAGTTCTACAACATCTGTTCTAGCTATTTGCTCCATTTAAGGTAACCAAGGCAAAGTGATAATTTTTAAAGAACCTCCAGGATTAGAGGTAATTTTTAAAAAGGTGTGTTAGGCTGAGAGGCTTTCCTATGTTTAAAACAAATCAAAAAACAGTCTCACAGATTGCCTTGTGGTGAGCCATGCAATCCAACTGGATATAGCTCTCCAAAGCACCCAAATACTGTGCTGAGGGAAGTGCACCCCCCCTTCTGCCCACCTGAGCTCTTTGCCTCCATTGGGTATGTTTTGGATGGAGCCCTCAGACCACACAGGGAACTGAGATCAATCACAAGGTAATTTTTTTATTTCTCTTTTAGGGTTTGTTACATCTTTTACTACTTTTTAAATAGTTCCTGATAGGGAAGAAGGCCTATCTACATATAAATAAAAGTACACAGAAGGAACCAGCAAAATGAGAAGTTTTTT
The DNA here is from genome assembly GCA_013401135.1 of Cettia cetti. Taxonomy (NCBI): domain Eukaryota; kingdom Metazoa; phylum Chordata; class Aves; order Passeriformes; family Sylviidae; genus Cettia; species Cettia cetti. The sequence continues at coordinate 31,172 of VZUI01086862.1, forward strand.
CCTATGGAATTAGCTCAGTTTTAAGTAGCAGGCACATTTGGTTTGGTTCTTGCAGCCGATTTGCCATGGCTCTGCAGGAACCCGGAATTTGACATGTACAGGAATAATCCTATCCTGACAGATCTGACACAATAAACCACCACATTTCTGTGGTATTGCAAAATATGCAAATAATTTTTAGAGTCTGATTTTGTCATTTTTTTTATGATGAAATGTTGATGACTTGTTATTTATAACATAAACTGAGTTGGGAGTTCAAACTTCTACACATAAAATTCAACAGTCTCTAAGTATTTTAGACAACACAGAAGACAAGACTGAGAGAGCACAGGGAAATATTGCCATCAGCACTCATGGATCCTGTTGCTCACCACTAGTCAAAGGACTGCTGACTGAAAAGCCATTTCACTTTCTTCCCTCCAACTGGAGACAAAAAGCCTGGCAGCATGTTGGAAGGGTCTTGCAAACAGCAGTCTGAGGAAGAGCCTGATACAGCAAGGAACAAAAAATGTGCTTGCAGCTGTAGTTCCCCCTTAGCTGAATTAGAAACCAAATTTCTGGGTGCATCAATGCATCCAAAGCTTAGCTGCTCTGACATCCATCAGCTGTGCTATACTCAAAGCCCAGATGCAGTTACCTGCAAACAGAAAATGACTGTTGCATTCTGAGAGCAACCCCGGCATTAGGGAAGGTTTCTATGACCCAGACTGGCTGGGAAAAGGATGGTGACAGCCTGGCTGGAGAAGCCAGTGCTCTCCAGGCTGTATCTGAACTTGTGCTCACAGCTGTGAAGGCACAGCCCTGACTCCCCAGTCAGATGGAACAGGGGGCTTGTTGAAGAGCAGTGACATTCCCAGATGCCCAGACTTCCCCTGAATGCTGGCAGAAAAATGAGCAAAGGTTGTGCATTCCAAGGGTCAGCTGGGATGCAACAGCATCTCTGGGAAGTGCAGGCAGGCACTGCAGTTTCCATGTAACCCTGCAGGGAAGACAGCGGCCACCGTGCACGCCACCCAGTGCTTTGGAGTCTCCACCTTGTCCAGGCTTTAAAGCAGGGCTTACACCATTCTATTCCAATGTTTTTTTTTCTGTTTGCTTATGCTTACAACCATTTATTAGCTCCTTAGTCTTTCCATATTTTTCCCTTATTTTTGTCTTTTTTTAAAAAATTATTATTTATTATGCTGTCAGAGCTACTGCTTACCTTCTGTGAAGGTATTTGAAACTGTGCTATGTATTTGACAAAAAGCTGCCTGTCTGCTCTACAGTGTGGGCTCTGTGACTATAAAGACAGGAGAAAAAAAGTGAAAACTGCACAAGGAGCTTCAGTGTCCAAATCATCGTGGCCAGCAGGCAGGAAGTCCCTCTCAGTGGCATGCCACAGGCTGTCCCACAGAGAGCTTGCACAAGGCTTTTGAAATTAGAAAAGTGCATCATGTGCTTCCTGTGCAGACTTGAAACTGAGGAGGCACTTTGCTGCTCTGAGCTCCTCCCCTGAGCTCTGTCAGGGGCTCAGCCAGCACAGCCTTCTAGAGGGATTAGTTACACCTCTGCAATTCCCCCTGCTCCCACCTGCCTCTCTTCAGTACATAAATACAATTGGAGCACTTTCTGGCCCTTCTACCAGGAAGATTTTTACACTGTTTGAACAATTAAACATTTAGACAATTCAACTGTTTCATCTGGAAAACTGGACCTGATATCCTGTGTCTTAGCATTAGTTACAGACCTGGAAGTCTTCTTGTATTAGGCTTTTTATTTTTCCTTCAGTACTTCTAAGTACAATTTAAGTTATTAAGTCATTATTTAAGTTTTGGGTGCTTCATTTTTCTACTTCAGTTCCAGAATCTGTCGTGATGAGAGCAAGAATATCCGCAATTTCTGAGGGCTGATGAAGGCTGGGTTTGGGTGGGAAGATGCAATTAGTGATTCTGCAGAAAATGCAACCAAATGGCAGAAAGATGAGTCCATGCACACAGCTTTTTGGATATATGGCTCCTCAGTTTTCAATTCTGAAGGAACTGGCTTTCAGATATAAAACTGCTTTCTCAGGTGTTCTGCACTTCCAAGTGGAGAGACTGGAGCCAAAACTCAAAATATGCCGACCCCCCAGTGCTCTTAGCTAATTACATTCATGGACATTTGCATCTACTGTGGCCTGTTTGAAAATCTATCTGCAGTGTTATGGCTACACACTGTAAGAAGAAAAATCTACCAGAAAAAGAGTTTCAAATCCTAGACAAGAAAACCTTTTTTTAAAATAGTGTTTTCCAGGAGGAATTCCAGCCTTTCATAGTTTTCTTCTATTTGTCAGAAAATCCTAAAGCCCAAATTATTTTTCAACAAGAACCCCAACTGCTTTTCAAATAGAAGTTTAGTAACACTAAGCACATATGTGTGCTTAAAGCATACATAGCAATATGCAAAAACTGTTACATGCTGTTCCAATCTGTTTCATTAGTTTTCTTCCCTGGATAAATACCATTCCCACAACTTAAAAAATAAAAGAAAAAGGGGAAAGAAAAACTATAGACTCCACAAACAATCTCTTCATAGCCACTCTAAACTCTGCTATTGACTCATTTTTAACCCTCAGTAAGCAGCCAAACATGACAATTACAAAGTAATGCATTAAAAAAGCCTCTTTTGAAAGTGCCCATCCCCAGTTCAGAGAGATTATGGCAATTATGATACAAACTATGGGCTGGCAGCACGGGGTGAGAGGGAAGTGGGAGTATTCATAATCCTTAGCCCTTTCTTTGGCCTGTGCAGAGCAGGAGGAAAGGTGGATTTTGTTTCCTTAGGATCCCATTGGATAATAGTGAGAAAAGAACTGCCAAATCCTGAATGTATGGATGGGATATGCAGATCCTTGGTGCACCTAAAGAGTTTTCAGGATACTCCCCAGAGCTGGCTCCAAATTTCATTTTGAGACTGAAGAGCTGATCCTGGTAAATTGCAGTGACTCTCTTTCAGATGCTGGACAGGAGCCTTTATAATAACTTTTCCCCTTTGAGAGTTGTGGTGCGTGGCTGCATAGTCTCCTTAGCTACTGCTCCTAAAGCAACTGTATGTGTTGGGTTGTTGTAAGAAAACCCACACAGATTTTCTGTTGCTCATGGTTCAAAATAAAGGTTGCTCATAGCATGGGTTCAGTTCTTTACAGCATTGATTGATTGATTTCTAATACAACTACAGTGAAGGATCTACAATTAACTCTATTTTAACCAGCTTATAACTTCTCAGAATAGTTAAAGCCATTTGTCATGAAGAGGATCATCCTATCTCCTAAAAAATAAAAAAAATAAAAAATCCATAAGAGCACAAGATATTGGTATCTGTGGTGCCTAGTACAGCATCACTAAACTTATGAACATGGCCTTTCTTCAGATCAGAGCAAAGGCTGGTAGCTAGCAGCCACAAAAAGAGAATGTCATTGTAGCACAGTAATCTTTCCAGTGCAGTGGATTGCATCCCCTGCACCATCCTCTCATAATGGCTTCTCTTCAGTCTGTGCCCCCTGGAAACCAGAGGCACCTGAGGCATGAGAGGGAGAAGCAGGTGAGAGCCAGTGCGTGCCACCAGTGCAGTGGGTGCCCTGCTTGCCCTGGGTGTGGATGTGCAGGAGAGCCCCTAAGCAAAGTGCCATAGAGGAGTGGCTCTGGCACTGCAGAGACTCTGTGGTGCTGGGGACAAGTGGGACATGACCTGCACAGGAACCTGCACACACGTGCTCACCTGCACAGGCTCTGCACTGCAGCTCTGATGTTCACCTGTGTAAGCTCCTGCCCAGAGCTGACGAAGGAAGCTGCTCAGATGTAAATTGTCTTGGACATGAGAATCACCTTGTCTTTCCTCATATGAAGCCCCACTGGGAATGCTGCTACAATGGCTTTGGGATTCGTGTTTGTCAATGCTTTAGGCAGGCACTTCAGAGAAATGGAAGGAGACTATGGGTACACACCATTTCAGTATCACTCGTCATCTGACAGACAAGGCACCCTTCTAAAAAGGCAGGAGGGAACAGACACTGCTTCCAGAAAGTCCTGTTCTAAGGAGCTGAAGGAGACTGCTGTCACTTGATGAGGCTACAGCACCCCTGTCACCTTTTTCAAGCAGAAAGTAAGAAGCAAGGCTGGGGCTGGATCACTAAAATTTTGTCTCACCACAAGCTCCTCTGCTATTTTCCATGATGAGACTGGAAAAGAAACACTGCTTGACAGAGTCTGAGAGCTAAACATACCCCGAACTGCTGGTGTAAGGGAAGTGAGACTGAGCATCTGTGTAAAGCATTTCCTACCTCTGCTAACAAGAGAACAGCACTTAGCCATTTTTCAAGCCCTGATCCCAGAACCCCTAAAACTGAAAGAAGTGTCACTTGAACCCATTGCTAAATGATGCCAGCACTACTCAGAGAAACATGAAATGTTCAGCTCTGCTTGGGTGGGGGGCAATCACTCAGACACCACCATGCAGTAGTGGTATATAATAGTTCTTCCAGTTTTTTTAACCTCTATGGTATAAAGTCCTCACGTTAGACCTAGGGTTTACTTTGGGCTCTTGATGCTTAGTTTCACCTACAGCATCCTTCAGGGGGTTGTGAAAGAATGCATACACTTCAGTATCTTTCTTTGAATGTTCAAATCTTTGAAACAAAGTCCAGAAACTCTTGCTCAGCCGCCTCATATCATAGAGGTTGTTAAATTTCACATATGTTTTGTCTATTCCTGTGAAATTTTCCAAGTGCTTCGAGTCCAGCTCCTTCTCTCCAGAAGTATCCTAGTTCTGATCAGACTGAGCAACAGGGCACATATCTGTTCCCTAAGCCCATTTTAGAGTCAAAGTATTCCTCATCATTCCTCCCCTGGGAAAGTCAGGTCAGGCAGGTTTACTTTGTACATGCCCAATGCTCAGCAGCAGGATCCTTATGCAATTCAAATGTTTTGTTAATTTAAAACACTTTTACAGCAAACTTCCATTTGTTATGACTTCATGTGCTCTCTCTCTGTGCTCAGGGATAACTTCTGCCTGCTTTTCCTAGATATTTCCCTTTCTCCTCACTGCAGCATATATTGAGGGATTTCTGATTTTGTCAAGAATTTCTTCATTCTTCTTGAGAGTTCAGCTGTTTGCCCCAAGTAACTGGGCATCTGCAAGGCAAGCTTAGCCTTTCAATAAAGACTGCCAGAGGGCTGCAATGGATGTCCATGATCTGATGCACATAAACTGCAGACTCAGTGTGCTCTGCACCTGACACATCCATGGCAGCCTTTTCTTGTATCCAGTTTGCTCTTTAGCCTGAGGAAATTCCCACTCTCCATTTTTCAAATCCCAGGTTATTCAGGTTGGGGTCTGCTGATAAATTAAGATGACTGCAAAGACTGAAATGCAAAAGGTGTCATACAGATAAAGTGGAGGAACTGAACTCAGTCTACCTCATAAAACACACAACCAGACAAGCCTTTAGTTATTTAAAATACATGATGGGTGGGACATCACCACACTCTAATTTGCTATTGAGGCTTCATATTTGATGTGAGAGTAGCAGCTCCTTGGGCACCTCATGCAGTCTGGTCCTTTTAACCCACTGTCCTGTAGGCAGAACAGATAATTCCTGTCACAGGCACAGGGGCACTCCTACCACGTGAAAGATGTGTCACCAAGTAAGATGGAGGATACCATGGAGGATACCTGCAGAAGGTCATGGCACAGGTTCCTATTACATCCTGCTCTTGGACCCAGGCTTCAGACCAGAGAGCAACAACAGAAAGCAGACAGCAGGACTGACCACTCTTCACCTAACCCACATCTTTCTTGTGATCAGTTTTGAGATAACTCTGGCATAAAGAAGACATCAGCCACCAGCAATACAGGCCAAAGAGGGAACCTGGCAGATCAAGCCTGACCCAAAGTGAGCTCGGTGTTACTTTAGGAAACAAAAAAGGTAAACATTTCACCTGCAGATGTAGTAGTTTAGATGCTTGTTAAAAGTGGCATTGAAGTAAGTTTTTGGTTTCAGGTAACACCTAATACTATAGGAGAAATTGCTGCTATGGAAAGAGGCTATTCTGCTCCTACCTGGCCCCTCCTGCAATTCTGGTGTGGGTTCCAGATCTTGCAGGGTGAGTCAGTTCAGCTGTCTGAGCTGGCAATATCATCTGTGCAAAAAGAGGAGGCAAGGGATGAAAATATTTTTTATTAGCTCAGCTACTACATCCTCTCATCCTCTATCCAGACATCTTCTAGGTCCAGTTTGAGACAGAAGGTAAGGCCAAGAAGCAGGACCTTTTGGAAGGTCTCATATTTAGTTGAGGTGTAATACAAAGTCGCATTCCTAGAGGCCCAGGTAAGGGAATGCAGCAGCTGAGGCTCAGATACGTTGATCCTTCTGCCAACCTGCTGTGGGAAGGTCACCCTTGCCACACCACAGGCACATTTCAAATGTCCATAGCTGATTGCACACTAATCTCCTATAGTAATCTTCAGTTTCCTTGTGAGCTCCTTTTGAGAGATCATGGTTCAGCTGATGTGTCAGGCTGCTCAAGTCCCTGCAGCAGGAGACATTTTTCTCCTAGAAAGTAGGTGGAGGTTGGATTTTCAGAGAAACAGTGTTTGATGTACACTTCCATGTACTAATCACTACATGATCGTCTGCAGAGGAGAGAGATGGTTTGAATGGTTTAAAATAAACACAAAAGTATGTGCCTGATGTATCTCTTACAGGGTGGAGGCCAAACCCATCACTGGGTGCACAAGAGATGGGTTCTCTGTCCTCCTGCAGTGCTGCACAGAGGTGCAGGAAACACAGACCTAAATCCTAGGCTGCAACTTAAATGGACAACACAGAAAAATGATGCCTCCAGAAGAAAATCTGGGGCAAAACAAAGGTTCTATAAGGCTTCTTGGAGGTTTCCTGCTAAATAGTAGATAGTGAAGAAAGCTGTCAATGTATCCTGATTAACCCGTTCTACTCTCCACAGACAAACGCAGCTTCTTTTGTCCTCCAAATCCCATTTTAGTAGCTGGAATTTATTTTGTACCACAACAGAATTGTCTTTGTAAGGAGTGCATATATAAATTGGCTCTTTAGCACCTACAGGCACACTTTATACATGTGTGTTTTATTTACATATATTTCAAACTTAACTGTGCCTGCCACAAGCTCTGACACAAATAGATTTCCCAAATGTTAAGGGTAATCCAAAGTCACTAATCACTGGCAAATCCTGGCTAAAATGGCACCTTGATTTAAAACCCTTTAAGGTTACTAGAAAGAATCTCAGTGTCCTTCAATTACACCCATAAAACACACATGCTTGCCTGTACAAGTTACACAAGCACAGGGATGACAGAACATGGTGCAGATGGATGCCAGACTTCTCATGTAAAATGTTGTCGAAATATTGCTGCTCTTGCTTTCAAATCACAAGCTCATCAGGCTCTCTAGCTCTGTATGTTTCTGCATTCATCTTTGCTCTTAACGATGAAGACCTGCTATTTGTTTGGCAGCTTTCCCCCATACACAGTCTTCTACGTGTCTTACAAAGCCATACAAATATAGGCAATGAAACTGTGCAGCTGCACAAGGTTGGTTGAATTCTATGGAAAATGGTGGGAAAGCAGGAACAAAACCCCAAATGTTTGAGGAACCCCTTCTTCTGCATCCCTGCCCTATCCTCATGGGTCCTAACTGCTAAAACCAAATTGGCTTAAACCTGAATTTTCTGTCTGGTAGAAAAAATTCACTTTGTCTCTAGGCCCAAGCAGAAACCAGTTCTCTGCCTGGTAGTGTTCCCCTAAGCATGTGTCTGATCCCTTGCCCTGAGGGAATTGTTTCCCTGATTCTGCAAGATTTAATTCTATTGAGGTGAATCTCTGGTATCAGGAAAGTGGAGGAACAAATTCTCAAGTGAGAAAATATTGCCAGGACCTGATTCAAAATGCATGCAAGAACAAGAAAGCAATTGACATGTCTTTGACACCTTCATTCATATTGCATCAGCACATTCAAGCTTTACTCATCCTCTCTGAATTCTGTTTTCTAGTGATACTTCTTCACCAGTACCATTGAACACTTCCTTTATTTTCCTCAGACGGCATGTTTTCATTGTATAATTACCAGTAAGCTGGGTCCCAAGAGACAAATGGCAAAATATAACCCAGATAACCATGCAGAGTGGGTGAACACATGTCCCATGTGTCACCCACGCTCCTCCATACATCAGAATCAGCAAGGGAATCTATGCATCAGCTGGTTCACAAGCAGCACTACACATCTTCCTTCTTCAGCTCAAAGAGAACAAAAACCAAGCTGAAGCTAACAGAGCTCAGCCACTGTCTTTTACGACACTTCAAATTTAATCCCCAACCCTTTTATTCTAACTGCAATAACCTCTGCAAGCAACTATGATGCAATTTAGAAAGGAACTCCCCATATTTGGCATAACACTTGCTTCATTCCAGAAGCCTTAAATCACACTGACTAATCACAGACATAGTTTTCATGTGAATATTAACTCCTTTTTCACCATATTTCCTTAGTCCCATGCTTGAAAAGAGAAAGGGAGAGCCAGCTGGATATTTCAGCTTTTTTGTCTTATTCATTCTTTAACATAACTCCTCATCTTCCTAAACAAACACCTTTCATCCTGGAAGTGAAAAGCAATGTATGCATTTCTACTTTATGGAAATTTTATTCATTGCATTAAGTCCCAGCTATGAAAATGGACAATGTAGATGGCAAGTAAGTGCCTGTATATAAATTGTTAAAGTAAATTGATAGAAAAACCTGGCTCTGTTTTTTCTATTTTTCTTTATCAGCATTGTTAAGCCATTGTCCTGCAAGGTATTTATCTATATTTACATAGACAGATACATCTATGTTTTAATGTAATTTATTCTAAAGAAGGAAAGGAGCTGTCAGAAAGAAAGACAGACAAACAAATGATCATTCACTTGTGATATCTACTAAGCAAACAAAGAGAGGAATAAATTCTTTCTTGCTCATTTTCTTCATTTTTAGATACAGAACTTCAAAGAATCACCCAATTTGCAGAGATAAGTCTGTCTTTAAAAACAAGTTAGAGCCTGTAATCAAGAATATGCAAGTTGATTAGTCAGGTTGCTACTAAGCTTGGGGAATGAATTAACTCTGTTGCCAAATATATGCAGATTTTTTCCCCGGTCTGATTTAACTGGTGGGAAACATTGTATTAAGCACACCTTTGCTGTTTCAAGGGAATCTTGAATTCATAATATGCCCCAAGACTGGTCACAGGAGTAAAGAAAAATCTTGAAGACAATATGTTAGTGCCTATTACCAGGATTGAAGATTTGTTACGATACTGAATTCTCCTCACTGCTTTCTAAGCAGATCTGCCAAAAAAAGAGGAAACCCTCATTTTTCCAAAGGAATTGATGATATGGGCCAAGAAGCTGTAGGATTTGGGCAGTGCTTTCCCTCAGCTGGTTCCTGATGTCCCCCTGAGTAGCACACCACTGTACAGGCTGTGCAGTTTGGGGTGTTTTTTCCCACCAGACGGTGGGGTCGGATCCTCCACTCCACCCCTCTGCTCCCACACAAGTCATTTGACCCTCAGCACTGGAGCCTACCTGCCAGGAGACAGACACATACATGCATCTGAAATTTTCAGGGAAGCAGCTGCTGCAAGCCTTTCCCCTTTCCTGTTTTCCCATATCTAGGTGCTCCTGATTTCCAGACTTTTCAAGAAAATTCCCTCAATTTCCCATAACATACATTTGTTTTCAGCCAACAAGAAATGACCAGGAAACTAATGAGCAACAGCCATTTATTGTTTCAACTCCCTTAGTGCTTTATTACTTTGCTTTCCAAACAGGGAGCCTGCTTTTCTTCAGTCCTCATTTCCTTTCCAAAATGGGTCTTACTCCTTGACTGCTCAAGCACCTACTCTTCCTCCACACCCAGGACAGCATCGTTTGGCAGCCCTGAGCAGTAGCTGTTCTCTCTTGCCAACCCATTCCAAAAAAGCTCATCCCATCAGCTTGGGGCCAAGGTCTCATTGCTGCTTCTACCAAAGTTTCCAATCATTCCTGCATGTCTCAACCTGCTCTATGTTCCCCTTTTGCTATGGCAGTGTATCTACCCCTGTGGAAGACCACTTCCTATTTATAGCTGTTTGGTCTTGCTGTTTGCAGTTCAGTAGATGTCAGCTGGAGGTATTCCTGATGTTTCTCCTAACATGCTGTGTGCAGTCCCATGGGTTAGAAATAAGTGTCCAGAGACATGCCAGCAGCTTGAACAGAGGAGGGCTGCAGCCATCTCCTTCCTTCACCAACAGAGCTGAAGAAGGGTCTGGAGCAGAAGTCTTATGAGAACATTTTGATGGAGTTGGGATTGTTTAGCCTAGAGAAGAGAAGGCTGAAGTCCCTAAAGGGAGGACTTTATTGCTCTCTATAACTACCTGAAAAGAGGCTGTACCAAGATGGGTGCTGGTTTCTTCTCCCAGGCAACAAGTGACAGGACAAGAGGAAGTGGCCTCAAGTTGCAACAGGGAAGGTTTAGATTAGATATTATGAAAAATTTCTTCACCGAAGGGTGGTCAGGCAGTGGAACAGGTTCTATAGGGAAGTGGTGGAATCATGTTCCCTCTATGTGTTCAAAAAATATGTGGATGAAGCTCTTGGGGACTTGGTTTAGTGGTGGATTTGGCAGTGCTCCATTAACATTTGGACTTTATGATCCTAGAGGTCTTTTCTAAACTTACTGAACCTATGAGAATATGATTCCTCACCCTGAGGAGGAATGGTGGTGGGAGGTGCAGGGTTGGATTTTGGGGTTTCCAGGCCAAGGGTGTTGAGTCTGCAGACTGCTGTCCTTTCCAGGAAGAGAGTGTGAATGACATTGAAGTGCCGCAGCACCACCACGCTCTTGTGTTTTACCAAGCTCTTATCTAACTCTCTCCAACACTTACCTCCTCTATTTTTTAAGTTAGAGGTTATTTTGCTGTAGGAAACACATTTTTAAATAGTGGAGATCAGCCACTGGAACAAGCCTTGCTGTGAAGAGCAGAGCTGCTCCTGGAGGAAGCCTTCCATGCTTCCATGCACAAGCAAGCACTAGGTCAGCAGCCGGCAGTGGGGGATGACGTAAGGTACAGGATAACATATAACAGGAAAATTACTTTAAAAACAAAAGGAAGGGGAAGTTCTGGAGTGAAATGTCTGATTTCCATGAGCTTAACTGTTTAGTCCCTCTGATGTATTGCAGTTTCAGAACAGGGAGTCTCTTGGTGAGCAATGGGGATGACAGGAGCCAACATGGATATTTAACATGTGTAACTATTTGCTCAGCAGTGACAGGCCTTGTTCCTCTGTGTACTGAACAAATACAGTGGGGCACACTGCCTGCTCCAAGGAGGTTGTGTGATGGCTATGGTAGGAGGTGAAGAGAAAAACACACATGTGCTAGGGCAGATCAGTGACAGTGGCATTACCTCTGCTTCAAACAGTAGGCAGGATTGTGACCTTGTGCATGGTGTGTGCTCTGCCATGAGGTCAGCAGCACAATGAAATAATCTTGAGTCCTTCACAAATTGTGAGGGCTGTGATCCCTATCACCATAAAGCTATTCTACCCAGCAAACCAGCCAGACCAGGACAGACTGTCTCCTTCCTCTCTCTAGCAATGACAAGTGATCCTTCCTGACTGAGCAAGGGCTTTCCCACAAGGAAGCCTATGCAGTAACATGTGGCTGTGTGAGACCTATTTTTATGAGACAGATGGAACCTTCAGTTCTCATGTATTTTTTAATATCTCATCATTGTTTATGTGAGTAACTAAGTGATTCTTTTAATTGAGGTCCTTTTATTTCAGGGACAGACACTGCCAGAAGAAATAGTATTTGATATTTTGTGGACAATAACGTGATCAGCTCACGTTATTGCCCACAAAATGGGGACAGCTCAATCCCTCTTGTGTTTTACTGGGGTCATATTTAAGTGTCTCCAACTATTACCTCCTCTATTTTTTAAGTCAGGGGTTATTCTGGTGTAGGAAACACATTTTTAAATAGTGAAGATCAGCCACTGGAACAAATACGGAATGGCTGATTCTCTCTCTGATCTTCAAACTACAAAAGATACACTGGCCAAAAGTGCTCTGAGACTCAAAGTAGTGGAAACTAGAACATTACAGTGGCCTGTTAAATGGGGGACATCAGAGAAGATCCAGCTTTGGTGACTTTCTCCTCTGTAGCTCCTCAATATGTTCTGTATACATATCTTTGTCTTGGTGTAGGTAGAATGACAGAACCATAGACTGTTTGGGTTGGAAAGGACCTTAGAAATCATCTAGTTCTAATGACCCTGTGCTGAAAGGGACATTGGAATGAAATGTCATTCAATTGTCATGAAATGTCACATGTCATGAAAGATAGAAAATAGCAAATTCAATACTTGTACTAACTGGAGAAAGAATTTTAGGATTAAAGCCCTCTTGCTCTCAAGGCTCTTAGTTGCTCAGAGGGGCATTAGGTGGCAAATATTGTTTGGATGTCAGCGTGAGTTCTTCAAATGCAGTTTGAAAATTAAAAAGACAATATATAGCGAGGATAGATTTAAGAGATAACACTGCAGAGCAAACAAGGCCCCAAACTGTCAAACCTGGCAGACAGAAAGAATGTGCTAGAAAAACAAATTATAGTAATGAACACCCTTCTGCAAACTGCTGTGAAAGAGACAGAACCCATCCTAATCCCTCAACACTAAGGAAAATAAATGGTTTGTATTTACATTTGATTACATGGAAAAGTGAACTTATTTAAATAATAATCATCTGGTCAAATTTCTAAATAGAAAAGATGGAAAAGATACTAAATTCCTAGTGTGTGTCTGATTGGCATTTACAGGCAGTCTTGAGCTGGTTCTGCTCAGCTCAGCCTGTCCAGCCTAAATCAACACACCCTGCAGGGAGTCGGTGTGTGTGTTGCCAGGTGCTGAGCACCTCCCTCCCCTGCCTACCTGGCTGTAGCTCAGTCTGTGTGAGCACAGACCTACCCTTAACTCATCTGGAAAAGGCTCAGGTGCTCTGTGTGCCTGCTGCATGCTCAGGCTCCTGTTGTCATCCAAACATGGTCCAGGTATGTCCAAGGGGTATGGTCCAAGGGGTTGGAGTCATACCTGTGCCCTGAATCCCTCTTTAGGCTCCACTGGCTGAGCTGATCAGAGCTCAGGTCTGTTGCTTGAGCTTAAATATTCAGTGCAGTTAGGCAATCAAGGGTAATCAAAGATGGTGTTGGCCCTGCCAGATCCTGATATGAAGGCAACTAATCAGGGCCCAGCTCTTCCTGCAGCAGGAGCTTGTACACCAGCTTCACAGCATTTCACTACATCCAAGAGAGTGCAGGTGTCTGAACCTGGTTCTGAGGCTGACAGCCTAGGGAAAAAATCTGGAGCTATTTATGCAGATAACATGTTCTAGATGTGTTCATGTGAATAAAAATTGCCCAAATCAAGTGAATACAGCAGTGGTGGGAGCTCCAGTAGAACTACTATGGGGTCACACCCACATGCATGGAATCAGGATCCTGTTTAAGAAGTGGATTCAAATTAATGACATCTTTCTGGACATCAAGTAGTATTAAACTAATGAGAGAAAAATCTGAGCTGAATCATCAGGAGTCATTTCTTTCATCCCTCCTCTACCTGCAACCACTGAATGCTCAAGTTCCTTCTCACTGTTGAGACATAGTCCCACTGAAGTGGAGGTAGATACGAATATGATTGATGGTGGCCAGAATCTGGCAGCAGAAAATTGTGAAGCAGAATTGCCTCAGTCAAAATGCCACTTTTGCCAAGGACTGAGTGGAACATCAGGGTTTTCTTGTTGGGTCTGTGGATTTTCTGATCACAGGATCAAAATTTGATTAACTCTAAAACCTATCTGGTTTTAGTACTAGATCAAAGACTTAAGTGCCTGAATTAAGGATTGCAACAGCTAATCATGAAGAAACACAAATAAATTTAAGACATGAAGGCAAAATTAACAAACAGCTGCAAAACAAAGGAAATTCCTTCATATCTATTGTTTGCTTTTGAGGCAAAACCATTGCTTTTCTTTAGTTACTGCTGAGACACTGTGGCACCAGTCAGAAGAGAGGTACATTCCATACTTCAACAAAACAGCACGTATCCTCCCCATACGGTTTTGAAAATGTCTCTCCTTGCACACATTCTTACTTTTTCATTTTTCCCTCATTCTTTTTCCCTTTTAGCCTTTTCATTAGGGTGAGAGTTTGTGCCTGACACTTTTCATTTTATCAAGGTCACATTACTGAAGGGACAAGGGTAAAGAGGGAAGACAGAGGTCACCAAGCAGAAGAAGAGGTAGGCAGACTACCTTAAAACACATTTGCATCTAAGGGTTAATACTCCTTGAAAAAACTACATGAAATTAAATGGCTTCCCCTTCCTCTTCTCTATTTCCTTCCCAGTCATGAACTTACAAATAACATGATGTTAACCTCAACTTGAATCTTCTCAAAATTTTGCATTTAGTCTTATATCTTATATGATGCTTAGACTCCCATAATAAAATTGTATTATGAACCTCTTAGGAGAACTGATTCAGCCAAAAGGAGAGGAGAGGAGAGGAGAGGAGAGGAGAGGAGAGGAGAGGAGAGGAGAGGAGAGGAGAGGAGAGGAGAGGA